>VUJU01003791.1:0-23177 GCA_009835225.1 Aphis craccivora | reverse complement strand
TACTGGTATGAAATGGAGTTTTATGAACAAACCTTCTGATGGCCGTCCAAAGTATTTGGTTGTTAACGCTGACGAAGGAGAACCTGGCACTTGCAAAGATCGTGAAATTATGAGACATGATCCACATAAATTGATTGAAGGATGTTTGGTTGCTGGCAGAGCAATGGGAGCTTGTGCTGCTTACATTTACATCCGTGGAGAGTTTTACAATGAAGCTTCGAATTTGCAACAAGCTATTTGTGAAGCATACCAAGCTGGTCTTATAGGAAAAAATGCCTGTAATTCTGGTTATGATTTTGATGTATTTGTACACAGAGGAGCTGGTGCTTATATTTGTGGAGAAGAAACAGCACTTATTGAGTCACTTGAAGGCAAACAAGGTAAACCAAGATTGAAGCCTCCTTTCCCAGCTGATGTTGGAGTTTTCGGTTGTCCCACTACAGTATCTAATGTTGAAACAGTAGCTGTTGCACCTACCATTTGCCGCCGTGGTGGTGCATGGTTCTTGGGTCTTGGAAGACCTAGAAATTCTGGTACTAAGCTCTTCAATATATCTGGTCATGTAAATAATCCGTGCACTGTTGAAGAAGAAATGTCAATTCCATTAAAAGAACTGATTGAACGACACGCTGGTGGTATAATTGGTGGTTGGGATAATTTGTTAGCTGTAATTCCTGGAGGTTCATCAACACCACTTATACCAAAAGATGTTTGTGAAACGGCAATTATGGACTTTGATGGGTTGGTAGCAGCTCAAACTAGTTTAGGAACAGCTGCTCTGATCGTAATGAACAAGCAAACTGATATTGTAAAAGCTATTGCTCGTTTAATTATGTTTTATAAACATGAATCATGCGGACAATGTACACCTTGTCGTGAGGGTATCAATTGGATGAATAAAATTATGTATAGGTTTGTTGACGGACAAGCTCATTCTTCAGAAATTGACATGTTGTGGGAGATTAGTAAACAAATTGAAGGGCACACTATATGTGCTCTCGGAGATGGTGCCG
This sequence comes from Aphis craccivora, assembly GCA_009835225.1. NCBI lineage: Eukaryota > Metazoa > Arthropoda > Insecta > Hemiptera > Aphididae > Aphis > Aphis craccivora. Next base: position 22,164 of record VUJU01003791.1, on the reverse strand, counting down.
CATGGCCTGTTCAAGGGCTGATTAGACATTTTAGACCTGAACTTGAACACAGAATGAAGAAGTACCAAGAGCAGAATGAAAAACAAGCTTTATGTAACTAATAGTTTTTTCAATAGTATTTACCTTACATTGGTCTATAAATATTGTTCAATTGTAATTTTATCAAATTTGTTTTGACGAGTTAATTAGTTATTTATAAATATATAAATAATAATATTAAATACATGAAAAAAATATATGTATTATTGATATTTATACCTACTATGATAATTTGTCTATAATATCCAAATGATTTTTTTTTTTTTTTTTGTTAAAAGAAGTAGAATTTAAATTAAATAATAGCTTATTATATTTAATGATATCATAATATATATTATTATAATTACACAATAGGTAAAACTTTTATGTAAACTTCACTATATAATTATATTCAACAGGCATTAATAAAAAATTTTCAATTTAACAATATGTATTCGTTAAACTCAATTTAAAAATTGGATAAGGGAAATATATTTTTATTTAGGCTATTTATTTTCAAATATTAATATACGTATACTTTCCTAAGCCAATATTATTAAAACAATGATTTAGTATACTGAACTAAAATAGGTAAGCAAGTAATAATGGGTAAGCAATCAATTCTTAATTTTTTTTTTAATTTTATTTACAAGTATAAATCGTGTTTATTATTTTTTTTTTTGATTAACATAATATTATTATGTTATTTGACCTATTTTTGTAAATTTAATCATAAGATGTCTCAATATGGCATATTAACACTAACATTGGTAACTATTATCAATAAACAGTTTATTATTTTCTTTTGTGTTTTACTCCAATAATTAGTATATATTATTTGTTAAGTTGATATAATAAGTATACACAGCCTTGTCCAAACTGGTTACTAGGAGATTTATGTATATAATTTAAAAAATTTATCTTAGTGGACTAGTGATTTATAGTAAGATTTATTTAAGCATTTAATATTTGTTATAAATCTTAATAGACCAATTGAGAGGTTACCTACCTTTTTTGATAGTTTATTGAAGAATTAAATGATAGATAATATTACGTTTAGATATTTTAAATCAACGTAAGAAGCTAGTGGTTATAAAAACATTAAAATATATTTTTAAAAAGAAGAGAAACTCATACCTCCATCACCATAGGAAAATTGTGTGTGTCAGAGTTTGTATCTGACGCTCAATATTGATCTAATCAAATGACAAATCATCTCCATTCAGAATCGTTTTTCGTATACAATGATAACTATCATTGGATTCAAATTTAACACTCCTATAATATATAATAATGATCCACATGGCACCTAATGTACAGCAGAGCGGTACCCATTTGCCCGCTTTTTTAGTATTTTTTTTATGTGCATGAGGTGTTAAAATTTTACATAATATAAAGACAAGGTTCATACTGATAGAGAAGCTGTTGCTATAATTATTGTTAAACTGTCTAATCTATAACCATTAACTTAGAATTTTAGAATAATGATTAATATAATATGTATTGCATTATTGCCATAAAATAACAATTAGGTAGTACCAAAGAGAGTTAAATGATTTATGGTGAAATTTAGTAATAATTGTTAATTATGTTTAAATTTCTCAATAAAGATTATATTTAATTAATGTAAATAATTTTTTTTTTCATTTATAAGTATAAGTGTGTAAGGTAAACTTAATTTTTTTTATGTGCAAACTAAAGTTTATAGAGTGAAACAAGAAAAGTTATTTAAAATTATTTATGTAAACATAAAAGGGATAAGTTTAGAATTTTAGATTTAAGGTGAAATCGATTGATTGTTTCCATGGCTTGGTTTCTTTACATAATTCATTGTATGGCGTAATGTATAGGCAATATTAGTACATTAAACTACAAACAATTAAATATTTTCATTAGCATGGCTTGCATTGAAACGATTTAATATGTAATTTTGATTTTCTTTTAAATTTTAGAAAGAATATGAAAGTATAATTTGGTTAAAGATTAGTTACATTTTTTGCCAAACTGAATATTTACAATTTACATCAAATACTACCAAATCTGAAAATAATAATATATATGAATACATTGTATGTTTATGTATTTATGTATATATATTATGAGTATATTATGAGTAGTAAAAATAATATATACATAAGAGCAATTGGCAGGAAAAAAATTCAAAGGAAAATCATTCAATGTTGAACTCTATTCAACGAAATATACCTACATCATTTAGTCTGATTTTCCGTTTGTTATTTTTTAAATTCTGAACGAAGTGATGAATGTATTAATTATACATTTTTTTTTTTAGTGTGGGTTCAGTACAGCATAATTTGCCGAAATAATGCTTCAATTTTTTTACTTCGGGAGTGGTTTCCAATGTCAAACTGTCAAAGTGCTTATCCTAATAAATTAGAAGTGCATTATAGAAGTAAAAAGTAAGAATTTCGCAACAGTTTAAAAAAAAATCGAGATAAATTTGTTTATATTAGCCTAGCGTTCTCTATGTACAGATAAATTTTGAAAATATTTTGGATGTTTTTAATTTATTTATAAACGACTGAAATTTTTGATTTTTCTAAGTATATTTTTTGAAATGTCAATAAAACAATTTGATGGGGGGGCCCAAAAAAACTTGATAATTTAATACAAGGTTTCTAATAAGTTATTTTTACGATGTATGTCATAATTCCTAAAATGTATAAGTAATTTTGTAGTTCAAAATTCATAAAATTGATTATATATCTAAGGTTATAAAACTCAACAAATAGTTTTATATCAAATAGCTTTAAAGAAAACTCAAAGTTTCATTTTAGGAAAAATGTTAAGAGCGTTTGAATTTAAAATTTTTACGAAATCGAGTAATGATAACGATTTTCAATATTTGTTACTACGAGTATCTGTCACCCACGTGCTCCACCCCCGTGGATAGTTTTTGTAAATTGTAGGGCTGTTACTTTGTCTTATAGTTATTTCGATCATAAAATGATATAAAGTGTACATACTCAAAAGTCGACAATAATAATTACTCACTAGACTACTCTTTATTTTCAGATAATATCATCATGAATTCGCGACACCGGTGTATTTTGAAGTGTGTTAAATATTAATATGGAAATGTTATTGTTCAGATATTTCAAATTAATATTTTTGGGAGAGATTGAAATTTTCTATAGAAATGTACATAATATTACATATTATATACCTATTATAATTGATTCTGTAAAGTTTTTTTGATCCTTATTCTAATTCAGAAATAGTACATTGTCAACATGCTTCCAGTCTACAATTTAGTATTTACAATATTATATCCAACATTACAGATAATACATTTCTATTTATAATTTTTATTTTTATTAGAAAATATTGAGTGGGCCTCTTACACGGTTATTTTCCTGGCCGAAACGTTTAGCCAATCTGCCGCTAATTGGATAATTGTGTGTGATTTGTATTGACTTAAATAAATTGGACTATTTGTAGTATTTTTGAGAATAGCTAACAACCGTCAACCACAATTAGGCCAATCAGATAGACACAAAAAATGTATTGACTAAGTATTACATTATTTTTTCAATGAACAAAAATTGAATTTGTTATAAAATAAACAATTATTATTATTATTCAGTTATTTTATTTAGAGCTTTTTTTTTTTTATTAAACTTCAAAGTTCGTTGTAAGTAAAGTAATGGAAATATAAATTTCATAGATTGTATTTAATATCTATGATATTATAATCTACTTCATCCAATTTTAAAATCCAAGCTAAACTATATCTTTTAGTTTAATATTCATCTACGATCTACAGTAAGAATAGTTATAAAGGTCAATAGGTACCTAATTTATCGCCTTTTGATAGATATTATATGACATAATTTATTATTGTTACATTCATGATTGATAATTTACGTTGTAATTATGTAATTATCAATATTAATTACTGAATTAGTATACTTATTTTATTATCGGATGTAGGATTATGTTAAATGGTATAATTTTTATTGTGATGTATTTTGATGAGTTTTCTGTTTTCATAATAGTTTGCAATTTTCATAAAAAAAATCATTTAGCCATTAATAAAAATTCTAGATTATAATATAGTAATAAAACAAACATATTGATAAAGCTATACATGATTTCCAACTTTCAAAGTATAAATGAAAACAACTCGTTTAGATGTTGTAGACATACCCCTTCAAAAAAATACACAATTGATTCCATCTTAGTCCCTAGACGATTATAGCGAAACGAATTCGATCTATTCAGTATACTGTGTCCCCGTAGAGCTGTTCTATACTCTTAAATACTATTTGATCACCGTGATTTATTAACTATGTATTTGTTTATAAAGACGAAGATAAATATTCAGGTATTATTATGACATCTTATTTAATGAACAATTATATAAAAAAGCCGTACCGCATTCTTTGTTAATTTTATTTCATGTAGTCTATTACTTTAATTTATAATTGGTTAGTTTAAAATACTTATAAATAATTATTTAATTGTATCGTATCATATTTTAAATATTAAAATATACGCATTCCAAAACTGTTGAAGTTTTACAAACAACAGTAGAAATAATGTCATACTGTACCTATTCAAGATTAATGTTAGTTTAAAACAAATTGTGTAAGCGAGGTCGCGAGGAGTATATCTTTAGAGTAGGGGGAGAAACGAAATTTGACAGAGTTGTTCAAAAAAAGTATATATACCTTTACTAAAAATTAGAATGAATCTGTTTTTCAATATGAGATTTTTTTTCAACCTTACTTTTTGAATTGGTCTAATATGTAAATGGAATTGGGCGAATGTAAATTCCCATATATAGCAGGTAAAAATTACCCCTGGGTATACATACGTAAGTTCCCACACAGACAAAATTACACCGATACGTAAGTTCAAACACGAAAAAAATTATACTAAACAGTAAGGCTGAGCAAGTTAACGAATTTTTTTAATTCGTTAAGTTAAGTTATTTTAAAATAATTAAGTTAAAAGTTAAAAGTTACTTATATTTTTTTTTGTTAACTCGTTAAGTTAAATGTTAACCTTTGAAAAAAAGAGAACTAAACTTAATTTAAAGTTAAAATTTTCTAATTTTTAAAATAAATAATTACAGACACATAACAATGTTTATTAGATAGTTTTTCTTTATGCTTAAGACAATTACTGGGGAAATTTAAAATGATACAACAAAGTATTAACTAGCTAATTGATTTTTTTAGTATATTATTATGTGAATTATGAATAATAGTAGTGGCGTATGGCCTCAGTCTCTCAAGATATTTCCAAAAGTTGGAGTTACAATACTTCTACCACGACATTAAAAAATAAAAAAAAACCACTACAATATATAAATATATTAATTAATTAAAAAAGACTTAGAAATTTAATTTTTTAGAACATAATATTTTTTGATAAATGTGTAAGTTATTTTTACTAGTATCACTAGGTATTTAATAATTAAATTTCTCTGTTTAAAGGGGCTTTTACCTCCTACGACCTATAGGCACATGGACCGCCAAGGCGCCAAGTGCCTCGCTATGCTATTATGTTATGCATTTTATTATTTGGTTCTTTTAGAAAAAAGATACATTATTTATGTTCTTACACATTAATAATTATACGTTTAGAAAGCGCTAAGAAAAAAAATCACTTATGTATCTGGAATGTCAACTATTGCCTAAATTAAATTGATATTTATTTATTTAGTATACTTATAACAATATTTACAAATAATTTTATATATTATCCGAGTTCACTAATAAAGTTGAAATTATTATAATCATTAAGCATTTAAATAATCGTTACATTTTTAATCATATTTTTTAAGAGTATTTACTATTTTTCATGACTAATTCGAAATAAATAGTATACCCACTGAATAGTTGTTATAACAGATCAACTGTTATGTTAAAAATTCAGGGATAAATATTAAAATATTTATAGTAAACATTAAAAATGATTAAAAATACTTATAAATTTCAATTAATTCTCCCTCTCTTCCCATGTAAAATTGTTCTGAATCTAAGTTAAATGTAGCATATATTATTAAAGATAAATCTTGTATAAATTTTTAAGTAATAATAATTGTTCATAAATGACGCACTACATTGAAAATATTTCATTTGACCCAACGACGTTTTTGTTTGTAACGGCTCTATGCAGATTAGATATTGTACTCAATAACATAGTTATTATATCAATTAATCAATTATTTTATTAAAATAAATGTCGAACAGTGAATGCTTTAAACGTCAGTCAGCGATTTGTAGTTATTGCTTGTGTTCTGTTACCAATAAATATTATTGACTTTTCAGACGGCTGACAAACCAACGATTTTCATCTGTAATATCGCCAAGATTCAAAATGAAAACCTTTTCGGTATGTCGTATACTATTGTTTTATTATTTTTAAAAATAACTATTTGTTCTTCTTTCCGAACATTAACACGTCTATCGTATCTTTTACCGGTTATAGGTTTCGGTTTTGTTGGCATTTGTTGTGATGTACGTCCTCATGGCGGACACTGCAACAGTTGTTGAAGATTATGATGACTCTGATTCAAAGTATGTTGTTTAATATATTATTAGTAATACATTACTAAATCACATAATACCTACTACCTTAGTGGTTTTTATGAATTCATTACGTATTATCAAAGAAACATAATAGTCCCCAATTACCACAACTTGATATAGAATATTGTATGAAAATACTTATTTATACAGAATCATTAATAATATTGTATTATTTTATTTAATTCTTTAATAAAATATGAGATCTTAAATAGGTAGTTTTTCATTCATATTATGTTGATTATTCAAAAAAAGCGTGGTAAAATGGGTACCATTCTGCTGTACATTAGGTGCGTTGTGGATCACTATTATATGTAGGATTTGTATACGAAAAACGATTCTGAATGGAAATGATTTGAAAGCCTAGGATATAATATTATATAAAATATATTATATTTTAAATTGGGTAGGTAGTGAAAAGGTGATTTATGTTTTAATGACCTGAATACACAAAAATTAAATTATATACAGAAAATTCCGATTTAAACAACTAGCGTATGTTTGAAGTTTTTATGACTAGTAATTTTTAACTATAACAAAAATCTAAGATTACTTGATAATAAATCGTTATTTTTGAGTGAATTTTGCATTTCGTAAAAATTTAAACCAAGGATAACATTTTTTTATTAGCCAACGTTCAAATTCTTTTATAATTATTGTAAGCAAAACTTATGGAAAATTTTGTATTAGATTTTCAACTCTTAGATACTTATACAAATTTTTTTATAAATTTTAATTACAAAATATTTTGCAAATTTTGATTTTTTTATCGAATTTTTGTCTATATTTGAACTTCACGCGCTAATGAAAAATAAATGTGCCAATGTATTCTTATAATTTTTGAATCACTATAAAACCAACTTTATATTCAATTTTCAAGTATTTTGTTTCAGCCAAAAAATTTTGAAAAAAAACGAAACAAAAATTAATATTTAAAATGCATATAAATCGCCTTAAAAATCGAAATATTTTGAAAATTAAAGTGTGTAAAGAAAATGCAAAATCTTGAGAACTGGTGAAATTTTTAAATATCTACGACTTATACTTTTTGATTAATAATAAATATTGAAAATCGTTATCGTTACTCGATTTGATCAAAATTTAAAATTCAAACGCTTATAATGTTTATCCTATAGAAGGAAATGAAAAACTTAGTGTTGAATTTTTTAACCTTAGATATAAATACTAAAAAAATTTCATGTATTTTCAACTACAAAACTACATGCATATTTTTGCAATTTTGTCTTAATTAGTAAAAATTTAAACTTTAACGCTTATAAAAAATTTTTTATGACGATTTTTGACTTTTTTTTTTTTCACTATAAAAAGAATAACTTATAAGAAACCTTGTATTAAATTTTCAAAATTTTTTTATCGATATTTCAAATACTTAGATAAATCGAAAATTTCAATTGTAAAAATAGCTAAAAAGAAAAGCCAGAATATTTTGAAAATTTAATCTCGTATAGATAACTCTAATGTATAAAAATTTGGTGAAAATTCCAAGTATTTAAAGTAATTAGGTTTTGAGTTACAATAGTATAAAAAAATTGATTTTTTTTTAAAACTGTTGACAAATTAGAAAAATTGTGATTCCCCCTATGTACGCTCCTGATATTACAATTATATTATAATGATTCATGTTATATAAAGTTCAAATATATGAGAAAAAAATCGAAAAATGTACACTGATTACTATTGATCATCATGGATTTTCAGCTCGTTACTCGCATATTATGATAATATTATGCAAATATGATAAAATTTTGATTAATATACCTCAATTTATTGGTTTCAGCGGATACGATGAAAAATCTTATGACATTTTCCGGTATGTACGCAGCGCAAATGTAGGTACGGAAAAATACACGAAGATCACCAAGCATCCATTATATGTATTTCTAAAAGGCCTGTTCAAAATCATAACGAAAATATTCTCTTCCGATTCTGTCCAGTAATTAAACCATAGCGACAAACGCAAATAAAATTATTTTTAATTTTAATTTTACTGGTCGTTATAACTAATATTTATGTTTTCTTTGACAGGTTACCTGATATGACATACGAAAACAATACATAAGACGTATAAACACGATGGGTTATTGGTATATATGTGTGTTAACTATGCAGTATAACAATATATACGCAAGGTACCTAATATGACATTCTTATATTTATTTACTATTTTTTTTTCATTTGCACAACATAGATTTGATTTAGAGTAGATGTATCATAATGTACTTATAAATTATCTATTATATTATATTCCTATTCTAATTGCTCTATAGTTATTATAAGCAATCTAAGTGTATTATACTATTTAGATTAGAAACAATAAGAATATTATAATATTCGATATTATTAATATATTTATATATTATAAGATCATGGCTACACAATGAATTGTGTTAAATATTATGTTATTCTGTACAGTTGTATGTTTTGTTTCTTTGAGTTTTTTTTTTTTATAATTAACCAAATATAGTTTGAATAATAGTCTTAACTATGTTTATTATTATTTATGACTTGTGTGGTTTCATAACTAATTATTGATTATGTATTATGAATTTATGTGTTAAATTTCGTTATCACATTTCCTCTGGTAGTCAGAAGGAATAAAAATGTGTTAAAAAATACCAGAACTTTATTCATACCACTAATGTTTCGACTAAATTTTCACACCTAACTATTTTTAGACTAAATATATATTTAATATATATATTATTCATACAAATTATTTATTGTTAATTTTGTTAGTGTGTGTATACAGCGTTACAATTATTCTTGGTATACACACAGAAAACACTAACACTTATCAAATTTCTTTTCCTGTGATCGAGTAGTAATAACAGATCAAAAAACAGTCAAATAGGCTGTTTTTGTTGTTGTTATATTGAAGTTTTTTGAACAATGTTAATAATATAATTAATATAATATTTATAAGAAATGTTATATTATGTTATTATATTATATTATTCATGTATTTAAATTTGATTCGTGTGTTTGTTTTAATAAATTTTAATTGCAATTATTACTAGCAATCGTACTTAAATTATTGAAATGTATTAATAAAATATATTACACAATTTACCACCAAGGTTTTTTGTTTAATTTAATGATATTATCGAATTTAATAAACTATATGTACCAAACCTAGCTTTTATCCAAATTTTTATCACCAATTTGAAATGTATTATTATTGAAATTATTACAATATAATTATTGATGAATTATATATTTTTTTTACAAACTGGTAAACTAGATTTCATATTATTCATTATCGTTGACTAATTTAAGTAGGTAGGCAATATTTTAGTATTTGAATCAATATAAAGTGTTAAAAAAAAATATTATCAAGCTGGTCAGTTTTGTAAGAACAATTTCAAATATTACTGCTTGCAGGGAAATTATGGGTGCAAATTAATGATTTTTTAAGTATAAGCGATGTAGACGACATTAATCGGTGTTTTCGATCAGCTTACATATATATCATTTGACCTAATGATGTCTACATATTTTATTTCGAAAAATAAGGTATTTTTGTTATCGATAAAATAACCCTATAAATCGACATGCACAACGTTTGCCCTGTCAGTTCAACTACTGGAATCATCACTATTGGACATTCATATACAATACCCATACCTGTAATTTTTCTCATTTCATCGATCAACAAAAAACGAAATGAATACAATCACGGTAAGCCGATAGTTTTTAATTTATTTACTAGTTTAAAAAAATAAAATAATCCTATTATTAATTACTTGGTGTAATAATAATTTGTGTTTTCATAATTTAAATTTTTTCTTATTACTTCTTTGTGTCGTCATTAATATAGGTTGTAGTTTTGGCAGTGTTTGTCTTCTTGCAATGGTCTACCGCTGCTGTGATACCTACATATCCCACATATCCAACGGAAAAACCAAAAACCCCTGTTATTGGGCAACTGTTGAGAAACGACTACGTCTACGATAATAACGGACAGTTCAGCCTCAAGTGAGTTACATAGTTAATAAATTAACATACAGTTTTTTCGTCTCATAGATTTATAGGATATTATGGTTAAATATTAAATAAATTAACACTTATTTATACTGGTTAATGGTTGGTTAGCAGTGGCGTAGCCAGGAATTATCCAAGGGGGGGGGGGTAATGACCTTATTTTTGCTCACCTCTAAAATATACATATTGTCCAGGAGCGGTAAAACAGGTATGGTCGAATTGCACTTATTTTAGTCGAACTGCACTTGAGTTGAAAAAAAGTAATGGTCGAACTGCACTTGGGCTCAAAAAAAGTATTTCCACAAAAATATCATGCATTTAATGTGGTTAAACCTTTAGAAAACACTCATTTCCTTTCCCAATTATGTACAGGCTTAGAACAGACAATGATTTTTATCATTGGCGTGGTCAAAATGATAGTTTTATACATACATCATGTTATAATATAATACTATAAATATATTTTTTAAATTATTTTTTTTTTTTTAATCGTCAAATATAATTATTGTTATTTTTACAAAAATTTTTTTTCATTATTATCATTTTTTGTAGTTATAAACTAATAACAAATATCAATTAAAAATGTTAGCTTAGTAATTTACTTTGAGCATAAAAGTGAATATATATATTTTTTTTATTATTTATAATAATATATTTTTCAATATCATTTATTTTTTCTGGTACTGTGTACCTATAGTTGAAGATCTTATACCAGTAGTCTGCATCAAAATATTAGTATCTATTTTTAATTATGTTAAAACATTATTTTCCAGTTTATTTTTTAGATTTTTTCACATAGAATGATAATAGTTAATAATTATATATTATTATGTTATTTATATGATTTTCACAAATTTTGTGTTTTACAATACCATGATTGCGAAAATAATAGAATCTACATCTTATTATTCTAAATAAAGGAAACATGTCATAGATTGCGTTCTAACCATGCCAATGATTAAAATCATTGTCATTCCTAACTCCTAAGTCCTAAGCCTACAGTAAGCGGGAAAGGAAATGAGTGTTTTCTAAGAGTTTAACCCCTTCAAATGCATGATAATTTTGTGGAAATACTTTTTTTGAGCTTAAATGCAGTTCTACCATTATATTACCATTTTTCAACTCAAGTGCAATTTGACCATTTCTTTTTAGGTAATAAGTGCAATTCGAATATCTCGGTTGTAAATGCTCTAAAATGTACCGAGTTGTAGGTACGCTAATTGAATAATACATTTTATACATAAGTATAACAATTGACAAAACTATACATTTATATAAATCATAATAACAATTTTTTAAGGCCAAGGGGGGGGGGGGTTGAACACCTAAACTCCCCTCCTGGCTACGTCACTGTTGGTTAGATACTATTTTATATCGATAGGAATAAAATAAACTCCTTTATTATCTTCAAAAATATATTAACTTTTTTTGGCATAAAACAAAATACATTATCTTTTGAAAATATATTATGTATATATGAAATATTGTGTGATTCGCCAAGTATACTTAATTATATGTTGAAGTACAATAAGAAAATTTCATAAAATATAACTTTATGTGATTATGAAATTAGTACGATGAGTAACTGATTATGATTGAAAACAATTTTTCTGAATAAAAGTTACTTTAATAACAATAATTACGTGCCTTAGTTAAATGTAACTTATCACTTAACTTAGTTAAAAGTAATTTAACTTAAAATTTTTAATTACTTACTATAAATTATAATTAATAAAACACCTCAATTTCTATAGTTATAATCAGTGAATAAAATAAAAATAATTAAAAAACTACTCATTAAAATTTAAATTTATATATATTGAAATAAAAATCGGCTCAAAAATTCATAATTTTAAACAAGGATACCTAGTTCTTAATTGAGAAAGTGAATTTTGCATCAACTCAAAGACAATTCTCAAATGGCATTGAAAATAGAAGTATTTGAAAAAATTGTAATTAAGAAAACTTACAAAGTTAATAATTTTAAAAATTAGAATTTAAAAAAATGTATGATTATTAAAGAAAAAACCTTCAATTATTCAGATTAGCATACTTGTTGAATTATTCTAATTTACTTAAAGTAAATCGTTGGTAAATAATAATTAATAATATGTAACAACGTATAATTGTAGTTATCAGGTGGATGATGGGACATCGCAGACTAGAGAAGGAACTTTGGTACTGAACGACGAAGGAGACGATTACGTTTTGATTCAAAAGGGCTCATACTCATACATTTCTCCCGAAGGCATTAAAGTTACGGTGACGTACACAGCCGACAAGGAAGGTTTCAAGATTGTCGAATCAAGCAACGATGTCCCCGCCAGAGTGTAATTGGAAAGTCCAAAAATATACATAGCCTATATACTCATATAGTATATCATTACAATATTGTGGCAGACTTAATGTCCACGTATACATTTTATATTGTTCATTTTATTATTTTAAACTGATTATGTAGTATTGTAGTTGTAGTATATAGTCGGAATGTTTAATCAACCATGTATATGTTTAAACTTACATGGAATAAAATATAATGTAATAATTAAAATATTTGATTTTGAGAACATGTGCTTAAGATAAAAAGAATATATTTTTTCTTACTTATATCATAATATGATACATTTAACTTTTTTGTTTTATTGTTACACTAAACATAAATTGGTGAATTTATTTTTTATTATTTGCAATATTCGTTTTTAAGTGAATTCATATTTCTGAATAAAGAGCTAGAATTTATAAATACAAAATATATCGATTACTGAACCACTATAATTTATTTTTGGTTGTTTTTAAAGTGTAAACAGTACCTATGAGTAAAGTTGTAGATTATCGATGCACACATAATTGTACGACATAAGCAATTGTATTGTTCTATGTTCTACAAATCTCTGCTATTATTTAAAACGTGTAAAGTTTTAAGTGTTGGTTTAGTAGTTAATTGTGCAATTATAAATTCAATTGGGAAATAACCATGATTTAAGTAACATTAAAATTGGTAAATTGTAAATTCGCTCTCCCATTTTTCAATTATTAAAAGTTTAATGTGTTAACAAGATCATGGATTTTAAAATTATAGGTATACACAATACACATACAAGACATTATACCAAAGATATTAAAATTATTCGTCGCAACTCTAAGGGATTCCGTAGAATGAAAAATGAAAAAATAATAAATTTATATTTATATTTATTATATATCATTAGGTATTCCGCGTCAGTATTATTTTTTTCATTTTCATTTTATACATTTATAAAAATTCAAAGACATTTTGTAATTAAAGTTGTTTTGTTTGATTATTATTATTTAAAAGTAGTATAGATGAGTGTAATTTAAACCATTTATATACATGTTTTTCTTTCTGTTGAGATATTCAATGATTATTCTTCGGTATTTTTTAAGTGTTTAAGTGACTTTCAACGTATTACATGATAAGATACATTTCTTGTAGTCTGTAGATTAAATCAGGTTAATATGTAATTTTATCGGCAGAGAACTGTACAATCGATCGTTTTTTTTTTTTTTTTTTAACATACTATTGTAGGACCGAGTTTGCAACAATTAAGGTGTAATCCCAGATACATTTTTCACACATATTATCAATTTATCTAAAATATGTGTAGGTAATATGAATGTTCGGGAAAAATATTTTGCTACACGGTATGAAATTCAAAACAATGGTTTAAATTTTTTAAATATGAACCTTAAAATAGATTGTAGAAATATTGTCGAAAAAAAAATACTTAATTTTGTGCTTAATTATTTTAAATACCTATTACTTAATATATACATTATACATGTATAAAACACTTATCCAAAAAATGTAATGATTAATTTTAACAAATTAGTAATTACACTGTACATTTATAAATTGTTCTTTTTTTAAAGTATAGAACACATTGTTATTTATTGTACGACAAATTGATTTTGAAATAAATAAATTAATACATATTTCATTAATAAAATAAATTATAAAATAATATAAAATACAATTTTATAATAAATATTAAAAAAAAAAAAAATGAATTAAAAAAATGTAATAGATGCGTATTACAGAAGTACCAGAGAGTTTTTCATTTATATTAAACCTGCAAAAAATTATTTAAGATTTTTTTTTTTTATTATGTAGCTCTCCTAAAAAAATATTTATATTTTAGAAATTAAAGAAAATAATAATTGTTAGCGATTATAATAACCCGTAATAATATATAATGATATTTAATGTTTTCGCAATGAAAAAAAAAAATAATAATACAATTATAGTTTTTATTGTACTTAATTCATAATTGTTACAAATGTCAATATAAATTATATGTAACTAGATCCATACATGACAAGTTTATATAATTGTACTATTTTAGTTAATATTTGGTTTTATCTCGAGCATGATTATAACTCATTAAATTGCTAGCAATTATTAATTAAAATTTTTGATAACAGTGTTTTAAATTGCATTAATTTGCCAAGGTATAGTACATATGTAATATTATTGTTCATTATATAGTAAAATAATAATTTATACTTAGTAGTTATATTTTAAATACGTAGATATGTGTAGTTGATGATCATATTGATCTATTCAATATATTTTAAATAATATTAATAATATTAAACGAGAAGACACTCGATTTTAACAACGCTAAAAATACCCCTAGAAAATTCACGAAAATTCATTTTTACCCTTATGTATCAAGCCCACATATCTACCTATAGGCGTAGAGTTCCCGATGGATAAATAAACGCGGATAATCAATAATAATATTATTTTAAAAATGATATTATATAATATTATTTTATGTGTAAAATGTGTATTGCGCAGGTATATACGCAGCTTATATACTACAGCATTATTAATTATTATGAACTCGATAAATTTTATTTTATACCTATCATAGAGGATAGTTTTCTCTACGAAACCGTTTTTGTCTGTCGTGTACGACATATCACATATTAACGTTTTCGGTTTCGGGGGCGATAAACGAGTACGACCCCTTTTGGTTTTTTACGAAACCGGTTCCATCGTCGTTTTGTACAAGAGTTCATTTTTTCACCTTGGTCGTCGTTCCGTCGTTGAACGTATAACTGAAATCCGACAACAGGTATTATTATAATATTATGTAACTATTGTATCAACTACCGCATACTATTATTAACACGTGTAATGGATTTTAGGTAAATATTTTTTACGATAATTTTCTCACGTTGTCTTATCGTTAAAAACAGGGAAACTGGCGTTTTAAATGTTTTTACCGACGCCGTGTAACAAAGATAATATTGCCCGTATACCTATGATGTTGTTTGTATATTTAATGTTCCGCGTATAAAAATCAATGTGTGCATATTATTTTATCATCGTTGTGGTGCCAATTTGATTATATGAGTCTTGTAATAATTTGTATTAGGTATGGATAGTGATTAATAATTATTAATAGCCAATACAATTAATTATAATTAATAATACAGTAACACCAGCATGAGACGACCAGGTTAAATGTTGTATCAAGTACAATAATTAATATAATTATTAAACGAATGATATAAGTATCGGAAGGTAAAGTTGTATATGTTAATAGTACAGCAAATAAAAAGGGTGAACCGAATACCGAATAATATAACTACGTAATATACGAATATAACGTCGTCAGACAGTTTTTATAGGAGTTGTCACTGACCGTCTTAAATATGGTTCAGTCGGTTCAGATATGGTTATTCATTGAGACAAGTTTAAAACAGTTTATGAACACTTATGCTGGACGCTGATTTACAATTAAATGCAGCTTGTAACACCATTCATTAGTTTAAAATCCATATTTTGTTAGTTCGCGTTTTGACAAAGGTCATTATAGGTACGTTGTAGGAATTCATGAAATTTTTTTGTTAAAAATTTACTTACGCAAGCATGAATTCGCCTCTTGTATCCGAGACGCTCTCGTGTCTCATTAGATACGTTTTGAGCTTGGTCGAACTAGTTGCCGGGGCCACAGCTGAGAACACACAGTGGTTGATCAACAACAATACTAATAACTCAATGAATCGCACCTGTGGAAAATAAATACCGAAACGTCTGAAACTTTTATATTGTAATAATATAATTATGTACAAAGAAATTCATATTCACAAATAATCACAATGAAAAAATATCTGAAATAATTTAAGTAAAACAGCAAAACTATGGGCATTAACAATATGCACCATCATTGTGATTTTTGTTGTGTATTTATATTTCCATGAAAAATGTACTTGTTAAACTTGTTGTTCTGCTGCTATCGAGTTGCTGACTGCGAGGAGCCGATCCTGAACTTTTTAAATGTTTATCAAAAACAAATGTAAAAGAACCCAAATGCCAGTTATTAGTTTACATAACCTAACCATGGTACAATTTTAGCTAATTATTAAAAATATAATTTGTTGAAACAACTAGAATGTCATCATTCTATGTTTTCCGATTTGTGTATTTGTGCCCAATATTATGGTAATTTTATATTATTATTATTAATAATATTATGAATGTTATATGTTTTACAGATTCTGAGTGGAGATAGAAATGTATTAGTTTTATAGTAATTTTTTTGTATTTTAGGATAGTTTATGAAGCAGAAAAAATATGTCGATCACCAATATTAAGGCTTGTTCTAATAGAAAATTTAATCTTTTAGATACCTTGTAAAAGGTAAGAAAGTCTCAGTACCTTTATATAATTGTGAAAACCAACTGAGAGTAATTAAAAAACAGAAATACTAACAAAACATATTAGTTGTTGACAAAACGATTCAGTTATTAATATTGAAGAAATAACCATTAAGATATGAAATTTTAAACAAATATTTAAACTAGGTATGATTTTATAGATATGTTGTTAGGTTATGTGACATGTTATTATAATTTTTAAATTATTTTTTTCTAATTTTAGTTTATTTATTTATTTATAAAATAGAGATTATCCATTGCGAGGAATTACTCAATGACGAGGTAGGCATATTTATAACATATAATATAAAAAAATGAGTTTTGCAGTTTTTTCATTTTTATAGTCTATCTTGTAAAATTGATTTGATTAATATCAATATATAATATTAATATATAAGTACTAATAAGGGCATATACATTATACACTATACAGTATACATACTACAAAAGTTTTCAACTTTTTGAACATTGTTTATATATTTAAAAAATTATATAATAAGAAAAATATTATTATCAACATAATAAAATTATATATTTAAATGAGTAAATAAGGTGATTAACGTAGATTTGGTAAAGTATTGCACTAGTGTTCAGTCTGAGAAATTTAAATTATTGAGAATAAAAAAAATTGGAATATGTTATAACATTGCCTTGTATATAATTAATATCGCATACCTTGATTTATTTATGGAATTTTTAACTTGCCCAACGTGATAGCGATAACAATTAGGTGTTTTCAAAAATAATATCTGATTAGAAAAATGTTTTGAAAAATTTATATAGGCATACTTCTGTACAAATTGATTTTTTTAAGTTTATTGTATTTTAATCAGTGTAAAAAAACATTTTACCTTACACGCATTTAAAACAGCTCGAGGCTTGTGCAGTCTCTGATAACTGTTGTCATTTAAGTTTTTGAGTTATTGTTAAATGTTTTAAATCTATACGAATACAAAATTGTGTTAATTATGTGTCCTTGATGAAAAATAACTACCTAATAGGATAGTAATTAATCCTCTGGTCATTTCGTTTGAAAGTAAGTATTATAAATCAAATATTGTTGTGAATAGCATACGAAAATAGTTACATTAAATTTTAATTTTAATAAAAGGTGATCAATTATTAAATTAGTTATTATTACTCTAGTTTATAATAGGTTATAATAGGGTTGAGTGGTTTACAGTGATGGATATGTTAAATTTGAGTTCAACAATATATCGTTCAATCGTTGTAAACAAAAAAATGACTCTGATTCAGCCTTTAGCACTAAGACTAAGTATATTTAATGTTATGTATTTTAGAGGGTTAATGAACACATTATGAGAGATTTGTTATTACATTTTCTAGAATTGTTATCCAGTGAATAATTTCTAGTTGGCATTAAAAAAAAAAAATTATTTTAAAATTTCTATAATTAACTAAAATATTTTGAAAATTATATTATTTATACAAAACGAAACATTTGGTGAAAATTTTAAGTATCTACGATTATTCGTTTTTGAGTTACATTAAAAACAAAATATATTTTCTAAAAAACTGTCTGTAAAAACTTCATAATATTTCATATAATTATGTAGAGGTCGATCAGAATGTAATTAAATTGATATAATATAAATGTGTTAAATTAATTAATTATTAATTTTTAAGTAGTACCTACTACCTACAACATAATATCTCATATATAAATTATTAATTTAACAATTCAATTATTTAATTTTATTCTTTTGAGAATATTCTAATCTAAAATTTAGTATTAGATATAACTTATCCTTAAAAAATTATTATTATCTAATGTCTAGCTTCGATTTTTAAAATCAATTGTTTTGTATAATTGTTCTTTACAATGATAAATTTCCAGAAGTTAATTTTTTTCCTAGTAAGCTTATATTCTATTATATTTTGTTACATCCCATTTAACAAAAAAATAATTTTTTATATTAATTACATTTAAATAATTAGATATATTAAAAAAAATTTAAGTAAGTACTTAATACGTGGCTATGTATAATAATGTATACTTAAAACACAAATTATTATTATTATGTTTTAAGTTATAATTATTTATAATAAGTAATTGAAATTTTATATTTTTCATTGGTATAAGTAGTGGTACTTGATGTTGAGTTTTGGTAGTAAAATTTTTTTAAAAAATTAGATATATTTTATTTCACCATGATTTATTTCATAGTAATATTATAATATGGTGTCCTTTTGTTTAATAATGTTTGATACATTATTATGGATTAAAACAGTTAATCAAATTATTTATTTATACAAATGGTACTCAGAAAATGTGAAATTCCATGTTTTGACATTCTTTTCAATTTTTTTACAACTCGTATCTTGAAAAATTGTCGATTAAGAAGGAAATATAATAATTTTTTTTTTTTTTAAGATAAACGACAGTCTAGCCAGTCTGGTTATAAAACTGAAACATGCCATTTCCAAAAAATACAATTGGTATGTATGTAATTATATATACGAGTATATTATATTGTTTAAATGATTTTAGGATATTATGTTATCGTTATTGACGTCCGGAGAATTCGAATTGTTACCTACTTACTTATAAATTAGCGTTTGGCGACAATAATAGTACAGACAAGACTGCAGAGTGAACTTCGAAACAGTCATGGTAAGTTGTTTCAGTCTAATTTTGTTAATATTACCTATTAATTATAACAAAACATATAATTATTATTTTATATGCATTTGAATTATATAAGTATTAATTTCTTAGGTAAATATTATATAGGTAGTTACTTAGTTGAACAAATTTTCGAACACGGAAGAATACATTTGTATTATTTCAAATTGTATTATTTTTTGGTAGAAACGAACAACCTAAACTATATTTATTATTTATAGTATTACCACTTTTCACACATCATTCGATAATTTTTCGATACATTTTTAACCTATATACATATATAAGAAAGCATTCATTTTTAGTTTATAGAATTATTATAAGTAATAATCTTTTAACAGAATTACTTTGAAATTATTTTTATTAATTCGCAAGCATTTATATTTTTTCATGTATTTGGATCATACATTATTATCTGTTGAATTTTAAGTTTATTTATTGCACAATTCGTTCAAATATATATATAATAATAAGTAAATGTAATATAATTAGAAAAAAACTAAAATAAAAAGACTAGGTTCACAGAAGGTTAAACCTCCTATTGGAGGAATGTTGGGGTCCTAAGTTATAAGAACAATTTTTATTATTTAATTAAAAATATTTAGTACACCTAAAACTATAGTCTTAATATTAAAATTCTTTATGAATTAAAATTTAAAATAATTTTTCTATAGGTTGCTAACTTACTGTGTATCATTTTTACATCTAAATATTTATAAATCATAAATATTATATTATAATATAATGTTTAATATTGTATTTCTTTAATATAGAATATATTTAAATTACTAGTTAAAATTTTTTATAAGTTGATATTTAAATTATAAAATATTTTCCTATATAAATAAGTAATAACTAAATAGAATAATAAATAAACAGTATATAAAAAATAACAAAAGTTTTTTTAAATATAATATTACTCATCAGACAATATACTATTTTTATCTTAACTATCAAATAATGAACTACAAATATTTTTCACATTTCTGAGTAATGACTCATGATTATTAGTAATTGAAAAGTATTTTTTATGACTATAATTTTTATTTGTTGATTGTTTGATGTATTGTGATTTTCATGAAAAATTGCAGTTTTAATTACCTAATATATTTATCTGCTTAAATCTGATTTGTAGAATTTATAAGTAAAATATATGAACGTTCGTACGTGATATTTCAGCAATAAATACAAGTCATGACTATTTGAAGTCTTTATACCTTGTTTTGGAATTTTAGATACGTAGATAAAAATTAAAAAAACTGTAAATTGTAGTAGGCACAATATCTATTACGATTTATAAAATAGATTTTTTATAAGTTTTTATCGTTTTAGATTATTACTAATAAAACAATAACTATACATTACATCATTGATATTATGCCTATTATAATGCACGATATAAATAATTTTTAAACTTAATCTACCATAAAAAAAAATTAAAAATTGCCTAATGATGTATTTTGTGATATCTGATGAAGTCTTAAAAGTTAGAACACGAATATAAGTAAATAAAAAAAAAAAAATTAATACATATATATACTTTGATATAATTTTTTATATTTAGATTTAAGTATTATTGCTACATTTTTGTTATTATAAACTAAAAAATAAATTAACTAAATTATAGGCTAAATAGTTTATATTAATTATATATTTTTTGGAGAGACTGAACTATTATAAGTACTTAAACAGTAATATGTTTGATTCTCATAGATTATTTTATACTTTATAAACGTAAATTTTTTTAAAAAACTATTTATAATATAACTATTTAGCAACAAAATGATATCAATGGTAAATCAAGATTTTGGATTCACCTCCCTCCTCAAGGCTTAATTTTTTTTTTGGTCAAAAAACTTAGAAATATATTATACGGTTAAGCTATCAATTTAAATTATTCTAAACATATTTTTTCCATGAAATAATTAGTATTCAATACAATTTTCAAAATTATTGGACTAAATTTTAGTTATTTTATAAGCATTTAAATTTTTGTATTACAATTTATAATTTAAGAATATTAAAATCAGTATTTTTTTTATAAGCTCTTTAAGTAAAAATTTTAACAAAACAACAAATTATTTTGTAATTAAAACGGTTTATAGTCAATATGATATTATATACACACTACAGTCAAGATACGTAACAATTTAGTAGTTAAGTTAATTTCAGCTTAGATAACAAGTAGTTAAAATATACATTTATTTAAACTTTTCACGACCTAGATGTACTTTCCATTTTTTTTTT
>VUJU01003790.1:0-18557 GCA_009835225.1 Aphis craccivora | reverse complement strand
CATAAAATTTGTCTGTGAAATAAAAACAATATTATAGATGTAATGAAATAACAGATGGAATAGCTAAACAGGCTACTACACGAACTTGTTCAGTGAAGGCTATTATATTTATAAAAAAATAAACACTTATAATATTGAACTTAATATTTTAGATTAACTAAACGCTAATAACCTTGCTGTTAATGTGTATTTATATATATATATATATATATTATATATATGCAAAAAAAAAGAAAATTATAAAAAATATGAATTTTACTAAAAACATGTATGTAGTAGTAATAAAAATCAATCAAACATAATAATTAAATATTTGCAAAGCAACTATGATAAGATTGATTTTATACTTTATACTTAATTGTATATTTTTATCGTATTAACGTATCAAATGAGTTCAATCATTTTTTTTTATAAAATATAAATAGGATTTCAATCTACACAATAATCAATGTCAAATAAAAAAAATAAAAAATATTAAAAATAAGTACCTGCAAAAAACGTCTATTTTTTGGAGAGATTTCCATTAAATTAATAACTTATAAAAAACAAATCTGAAACGTATAAATTAAAAAAAAAAACACGAAGAACTCATATTTAGATTTAAAATACAATATTTACTGTATGCGGTTCAAATTTCTAATTTTCTAATTTAAAATGATTAGATAAATATTATCAAAAAAATCCACACATTCATTATTTGTTCATAACAGTTTTAAATGAATTATTTATGATAAATTTTTCACAATATGAAACTAATAATCATATTTCAACTTCAAATAAAAGCTGATAAGTTGTAAAAATTTATAACCTACATGTTAAAATGAAATTAAAAAAAATAATTACATAATTTTTATAATTTGTCTTTTTAAATTCAAATATACAAGATGAAATTATGTTACTCTATATAAATATAGTTTTTAATTAATCATATATACTATATACTACATATTATATATACATTATACATACACGGATAATCATTTTATGATCATAAAACTTGAGCTAATTAGTTCAAATCCTAATGGTAAAACTGACAAGTTTTTTGATTTTGATATCGATGCACAACATTAATGTTGATGATGGCATTTATAGCATTATGTTTAAAAATCACTTACTCATAAACAACTGTGACACTCTGACCTACTGAGATATAAGCTATATCATACATTATTATTATTACATAATATATTATAATAGAATATCATATCCTTTTACCTTGAAGAAAAACTGTCTTAAATCGAAAAGTATTCACTTTTATTTTCAAAGTTTCATCATTAAAAGTAAACATTATCAAATTACATTTTCTGTTGAGTTTAATGTAAAAATTATTTTGATAAATACGAATGTATAATTTGGTAATGTCAATATTATCATGTATTTTTTATTTTTGGTTTTATGTATAAAAAATAAACTTAATAAATAAAGCCATATAGCTTTATTGTATAGTTCAGTGTATGATATACTAATAATAATAGATGGGCAGTAAAAAATTATAAATAAAAATAAAACAACCAAAGCATGTTTTTAATTTGGAACTTGTATTAAGTTGAATGTATTTGACAATATTGATACATTATATGACTAATCAGCGAGGTATTAGATTGGTGTTAAATTATTTCCTATTAACATTAAGCGTCTGAAATCTGAGAATACATAATATTGTAATATTGTGTGTGTGTGTGAAGTAAAGTTAATACGATGACTCTGGATATAAAATGAGTTTGCTGACCTAGTTGCATTATATTTTCACTTAGAATAATATGATAATTATGGTATGCAAACATTAACAAAAATGTTGTATGTTAGTAGACAATAGGTATGTATTTAAACAAAATAATAGACGATTTTAAGATAATTAAATATTTAATTTATATATTAGATTTTAAAATTTAATGTTTAACATATTATCATAGTATATAGTATATTACTATATTGTGTATTTGTGTCATAAATATATTATCGCATTACATACCTATTTAGATAAAATGTATTTTTAATTTTTTTATAGTAAAAAATGTTAATATACCAGTTAAATTAAATAAAACTACCAAGTTATTGTTTAACAGTTACAGTTCAATACAATTTTCTAAACGAGGGAATAACGAAAAAATAAAAGCTGAGAGTTTATTTATAGTGGTTGGGTGTGAATAATTTACTTCAAGTCCTCAATGTAAGACAAATATTGTTTTACCTTTTTTTTAAAAAAAATTATTATAAGCTTCTAGTTAAAAAAAAAAAAAAAAAAAAAACTATTACAGCTCAATTGTTTAACCTTTATACATTTATAAAAGAAACAAAATCACCACGTTCTTATTTAAATATACTTAAATTGCTGATAAATCAGTATACCTATGGAATTTTGAAATATTCACGTATTTGCCAAACCTAATTTGGTACGTTTGTACTGTAAGAGTATAGTAATTTAATTTAAGTTCCTTAATAATATATATATTATAAGAGCCATATTTAAATAATATTAGGTACTTACTACTTAGGTTAGAGTATGATTATGCAATATTAAATTATTAAATTAAATTATAGAATAACAACAACAACAAAAAAAAAAAAACATGAATACATTTTACACGTTTTATTTTATTATATTTTATTACTTTCTATTTATGGTTTTTAAATATTTAAGTTTTCTGACTTCTTTTAGTTAACTGATATAATATAGGACTTGCTTAAACTGATTCCAGTATTTATATAGGTTAATAGTTTGTAATTCGGTTAAAATTAATTTTTAAATAACTGAAAACTATATGAGGTTAGTTTTAAAACTATTTCAACTTTATTTATTTGGTCATATTTTAACTTTAATTCAACTCAAAGGATAGCACTTCAAATTAACAATGTATATATATATTTATTTTTTTCATTATTTCGAACTATTATAATTGAGTAATAAAATAATGCAAAACTAGATATATAAAGGCCAAATATGTTAAGTATTACGATTTAATATATATGTAGAGAAAGAGAGTGAGACGGCGGTGTATCGGAATCCATTTCAAAGGATATTTTATGTTATATTGTATTATTGTAAGAATTTTGTTTTTTTTTTTTGGTAGGTTCACTGAAAATATCTAAAATTATTGCATGTTTAAAATTTTAAATCAATTTCAACGTATCATATAATGGCCTAAACATGTTTGTGGTACAAGTATTAAATTAATAAAAAATAAATTAAATTATTTTGAAAATTTCATTATGTATAAAAAATAATAATAAACGTCAATATTTTTTTTATAATTTTATTAAAGTAAAGTAAGACTTATCTTTTTTGTTTTGTTTTTAATCAATTTTGCTCTTGATATAGTGATTTTTCAAATATTTTTCTTTTTAATTTGATTACTAATATTTGACTGGTTAATTTTCAAGCTACCTATTTATTAATATGCATAGTTTATTTAAGTTGAACTGTATATTGTATGCCATTGGATTTGACCCAACGTTTGAGGTGAGAAATATTTTATTATCTACATAGTCCACTTGTGTAATATGATTTTAAAAAGGTCGGTCTGTTGTGTATGTGTTGTATCATAAAAAAATTCCTTGATGTAAATCATGAGAGACATCAGTAGTTACTTTTTGCGATTGAAAATACGGATGAATTTCTAAAGATAATTTTGTTACCGTGCTTAATTTTATTAGTAGGTATCAATTTTCAGATTAAAATTTTAAGTTCTCATATTATTTTTAATAATATAGAATAGGTATCAATTTATTATAATATCTAATCTGTTAATAAATAAAAAGGAAAATTTTAAAATATTGAGTTTACACTTACGTTTATTCGACCTATATAATATTGTATAACATATTGTACCAAAAACTGATGAAGGCAAACGTGGAATTGGTTCCCGGGTCAATTAATTGTGTACGAATTGGTTCCCGGAAAAAAAAAACATTCCAGTATACAACTGTTCGAATTGATTCCCAAATAAAATTACTTATCAGTTTATCAGTCTACAACCCACTGTTACAAGATGCGTATATATACAATCGATAATCTTTAATATTTATAATATTATTCCGCTCACCCAAATATTTTTTTATTGATTGGACAATTAAAAGCAGTGCAATGCGAAACATATATAAAGCAAAGAAGCTCACTTAAATTAAAATAAAAAAAAATTGCTGAAAAAGAAAATGTTATTGATGAAAATATTAAAAAATTGATAGAGGGCCAAATTTCGAACCTATAGTTTGTTAAAAATGTGTGTGGTAAGTAAATTCATAGGTACCGAACTAATTTTTTTCTAATATTATTTACCCATTTTGACTTTTTATTGCATTATTATTACTTATTTATTATAAGGACAATATTATTATTATTGACAAATACGTATGTAGCGTATATTATGTATATATTAATATATTATACTGAATGTCTCACTTTTAAAATTACATGGAAATTTAATTTGACGCTCTAATATAAAGTTTTAGCAGATTATATATAATAATATATAAAAAAAAAAATGATAAAGAATAATATAAAAAATGTATAATAATTTGATTTGATTTTTACTTAATAACAATTAATCAATTTTATTCATAACCATCAATAAAATAAAATGTGACAGATGTAATGTTATTAATTCTAAAGGGTTCAGAAGTCGTTTCGTTTCGTAAAGTTTTTTTTTCTGGTCAAATGAGTAATATAGTTGTATATTTTGGAGTTGGAATTTTACATATGGCTCGATCAATCATTAAATGTCTGTGTTTCTTGATCGTTATATAACATTAAAAGAATTTTACCACAAATTTCTAATGTTTTGTTTATACCATTCCAAAAAATCAAAACTTATAACCAAGGACATATATATAAATGTAGACATTATATTATACAGTTATACATAAAATATATTCACATAAATTTAAATTAATATATTATTGAACCATTTTCTTTTATTATTACTTTTAAACGTTTTCATAGCTTATTAGTTAAATTATTTCAAACATTTTTTTACAACCCTTATTCTTAATACTTTATGGCTTTACGAAACATACAAAAACATAAATGTAAGAAAATGTAAAAAATAAATATAGGCAACTTAAATACATCAACTTATACTTAAGTTATATTCATAATTAATTTTATATTTTTCACTCGTTTTCTATTAAATACATAGCTAAAATCAATATTTGAAAAATATCATGAATTAATTTATACATGAAACACATATTTCTACAATACATAGAACAATTGTATAAATAATGTGTTGATATGAGATAAGTACGTATCCATAATAATGAACAATAGTATAAGTTTTACTTTTAAACAAAAATAGAAAAGCAGAGCTGTTTTTAGTACTTTCTGCATTGTAACGCTTTTTAATGAATCGTTAGATTTGTATAAAAAAATTTTTCCACACTATATGTATCAGGTTCTAGATCCTTTAACATGTCTTTATTTTTGTGTTATAAACTGACATAATTAGGTGAATTTATTAAGTGGTACAATTTATTTAATTCCAACCATATCAATGTTTAAATAAAATTGAAGTATGCAATGAATAACATCACTTACAAGTAAATGATTCATTTTTCTAAAGATCCGTTTTTATTTAGTTTGATTAATGTATAACAACTATAAAAGTATCTCTTGAAAGTAGTTTTATACATACTATAAAATTAATGTCTTACACATTTAAAGTGTTATTAATAAGTATTATATTAATAGGTGTTACTTTAAACGCCTGAAGTAAAATTTAATTTTTATCACCATTTAGTTTCTTTAATTAAACGACCTGTTAGAAAATAAAGTATAAGAATAAGAAAAAATCACATACCTACTTATGACTTAAAATAACCATTGAAAAGCTTAACGAATTTAAACAAACATTTTCTTTCAAAATAAATGGAATTGCATGTATTTTAGATTAAAAATAATGGATTTTTTTTTGACACTACTATATCCATCAATATCAGTCAAATGATAGATAAAGATTACCTACATAATAAATTTAAACGTCATGGATAGCTGTATCCTGTGCGTGTAGTAACCGTGTAAGTGTTGTTAAACGGCGTTTCGGCCGTAGTGTTTCATGCATATCATCAGCATTGTGTTTAGCGTTAGTGAACTGTCCAAGTTCAACTCGCAAATAGTTAATTATAATACTAGTATAAAATATGTTTATGTTTAGGAAATATTTAACTATATTTAATGTGAAGAAATATTATTATGGGTTTAATTTAGCCAAGATACAATTTTATACTCTGGGTCGAGCGAGCGGGAAGCTATAAAATATTTTATACCTTCTCCAAACTATTCCAAAAACTGAAAATATAAAAATAAAAATATTATAAAATTCTATTTTATCAAGTTAATGCGAACACGCTCATTAAAGAATTAATTGCACACAGCGCCGATTTTACTATCTATTCAATTTTGCTTCTATCATTATGTCTCGTTAGTTGTTGAATTGGATTTGGTAGGTAGGTACTCACTAATAACCTATCATATAAGATTTGTGTTTAGGAACATTTTACGAATACCTTTCAAAATATTAGAGGTATTTTAAGATAAAGGAATTATTAATGTTTTATTTACTGTTCATGCATGCCAGGGTTCATTTATAAAACAACATAAGTTAAATGTAATTTGTGTTGACTTAAGATGGGTTTACTTGAGTTTTCCAATTATTATCAAACCAGGTGTCGAGTGTAATTACTTGATTTTGTTTTTAATTTATTTGTAGGTATAAATTAATACATAATGTATAGGTAATTGGGTCAGTAATAATGTCAGTAAAAATAATGGCCATAGTAAAAATAAATACCTATTTTATTAGTATCATTAAGTTAAAATAAATCGGTTATTACTAAATTAAACGGATAAAATATGTTTAACAATTTTTTTTTCCATAATACTAATTATAATATAATAATTTTAAATCTTCTAAAATGTTTCAAAATGTTTGTTATTCTATATTTTGAAGCAGTAATAAAAAAAGATAAAATCGTAAAAATAATAATTTTTCTAATGAAGTTGATCACCAATATTAAAACATTATATTAAGAAACAATTTTTTAAGGCTACTTTATTAGTATTTTATTTATTAATAAAGGTGAAGTTTAACCGATTTTTTATTAAGTCTTTTTGACTTGTTCACTTTAAACTTTTATGTATGTAATAATTTGACGCGAGTAAAATAAAAAAATTTATCATTTAAATAAGTGTGACGTATTTTTGTAATCAAAAATAAGTTTCAAAAGTCATGTTTTATAAAACAAAAAGTTAAATTTATTATTATCGTTGTTTAAGAAACTACAAAATTCTGTTAGTTGATTTTATATGTTTTTATTGAGCTGAATGCATATTTCTTGATTTAAAACACATAAAATATACAAAAAAAAAAAATAAAAAATAAAAATAAAATATTGAAATATTTATAACGTATATTGAAACTATTCTGTGTATTTTTGCATATTATATAGTTACAAAAATAATTTTCGAACTGATAAAAAATGTTCAACAGCTATCACGCTATATATTTTTAAACGTGTTTATTCCCTTTTTTTGACCCTTGGACATTTGGAAGACATATATGTCTACTATCATTTTGAATGATGATAAATATAATTCACACATGTTTAAAAATTATTGTAAACCATTGATGCGTCTACTATATCAACGTTTATCCAAGAAAAAGCGACTCCTACGTCATCATTTTCAAAATTACTATTCCGTTTCTTCTTTACTATTTTTATAATGTGGTATAATTGTAATGTCGATAGTCTATCGATATAATATTATAATGAATAAAAACTCTATACAATGCTTTTCTTAGTTTATATAAATAACACATATAGGAATATATTTTCATTAATTATTTTTTGGTAATTTACTACTTTTAGTTAGATGTTCGATTTCAGCTCTTGTATTTTCAAACGTACAAAAAATCAATTTAAGCCAATCGAAAGTTAAGATATTAAAACTGTATTTTGACCATGATTTGTCTTCTTATTGATAAATCGGTGCTTATTGAGTTTAGTTTTAATTTTTCTAAAATTTATTTAGAATTCTATTTTAGAGCATACGTTGCTTACAAATAAAATTATTATTCCTAAAATGTTTCAGTTTTGAATTACAGTTATTTAATTCAGTCTATTTATATAACATTTGTTACTTGTATGCATTATATTATTATAATAATTTATCGAATTAATAGGAAAATTTTGACTGTATCGTGTAATATTGTGTCTATTATAATGATATTTATTACTTTTTTAGTGTTACTTATAGGAAGCTATTATACAACTTACACATCGAAACCTCTGAACCCGCGTTTTGTTTAGCAAAATTATGTCAGTGGATGCCTAATTAAAAACCACCAACTGATATGATAATATCATATAAACTGATTTAAGACAAAAAATACGTTTAATTTTTAATCAAAATGATTGTATAAAGTTGGGCGTTGCTGCTGGTTTATTAACAATAGCCAATAGCCATATTAATATATTATTTAATTTTATTAACGCTTTGATCGATCTAAAACGCTATCCGTCTAGTACAGAAGTTGCCGTAAAGTTACCTTAAATTGAGCCGTAGTACACTTATAAAACTGTGGTGAATTATTTAACTCTATTGATTTATAATAATAATATACACAACAACAGTACTTCACTTTAAGTTATCGAATCTACGAGGGCACGAGGCAACTTACTGCCCGCATATGTTGTAGGTACTAGGTTTTTATAACAACCGTACACAATATTGTAGTTTCCGTTCTTCCATGTTTCGTGTAAACGTTGTGTTATTTTTGCTAGTTGTGTATTAAATTATTGTCACGTTACATTAAATATAATAGAATATCTACATTAGTGTGTATGGGTAGTATAGGAAGTATAGGTAGGTATTACACTGATCGAAGTAGACGTGACTGTCTGCTATATAATCAATCAAATAAAATTAAATTTTGCCTAAAAAATACGAATATTATATTATTTACATATAAAATGACTTCTTAATATAATAATACAAATGGATATGGATGGATTGTAACTTGTATTTAACTATACAAATACAATTGATTTAACCCATAATTTGTCAAAAATATAATATAAGGTATTAAGGTTGATAATTTTGGTATAATCGGCACAAAAAACAATAAACTTGAAATTGAAAGAAATAGTAAACGGATATAGTGCATAGCTTTTAAATAATCAAATCTTAGATGTTAGAATTGACATAAAAAATGTTTTATGTGATTTAAATTTTTAATTAGGTACTACTATTGATGCAAAATATTTAAAGTTTAGTTCGTCATGACTATCCTATAACTATTTTTATTTTAATTCACTGGTTAAAAATTACCTATAAAATTATTTTTAAAGATATTTTATCACTAAAGTAAATCATTTTGTTCTCAACATAACGTATTAAGTACCTATATAATATTTAACTGCAATTTTTTTTAAATGCTTGTATTTTATTATAATTACATAATATTATGTTTTTATTTTTACTTTATATTTATTATTCTGGTATATTAGGTAATAATATATAATATATCAAAAAAAAAAAAGTTGTAACGAATTTCTATAGAATTATATTTCAGACTTTCTATGTTTTAAAAGTTTTAGGCAGCATATTTTGATATTGATTATTCTATTTTTAAATACGCTCTGAGACAAATGGATACACTCTTTGGGATTTCATATTTCCAAGTTCCAACACGCTCACCTGTATATTGTTTAGTCTGAACATTATGTTACTGAGTAAAGTTAGTTTAGTTATTTTTATTTTTATTTTAAAACAAAATTATGTGTAGTTAAATACTATTTCAGAACAACCCAAGCTCTAGAAAATACCAAATATATATGCGGACAATAAATAAAACGAATGAATAGTAATAAGTCATATCTAATAGCTGTAACTTAGTAATATAATGTAGTAATAATTGTACTACAAGTATTATTATACTATAAAAAATATTAACTAATTCGACTTCAATAGTATTATAATATATTACAGTAAATTTATATGATGATGTAATAAGTAAGTTGGAGATAATAAAACATATTAAGAGAAATCGTATTTTTTTTGAATAAGTAGTGTTAAAACAATTAATCGATATTCTTATTTGAAAAAAGGCGTTAGAAAATAAATAATTTCTATGTATGTAGAATAATTAAATAAATAAAAACTTCAACTTAAAATAGGCATAATTTAATTTCGTTTTTGTTTATCTCAACAAATAAAAATTAAAAATACTAATGATAATTTTGAATTCCAGATAATATTTTATAATCTATTATAACATTATTATTATTTACGCTAAATCAATATTGTTTTTTACCAACTCTTAATTTTTTTAAATTAATTATATTTATTTTAAAATATTTTATGTTATACCTATATTATATAGATATTAGATATTTTTATCATTTTCAATTTTATCTTTTGATTTCTAATGTTTTAATATAAACACCAATATATTATAAAGAGTTTAAAGTTCAATTTTAAAATTGGTCATTATCATAAAAGTTTGTAAATTATTTTGTAACTAAAAAATTATAAAACGTATAATTGTTAATTAATATAATGCTTAATGCTTGAAGATACGAGTATACAATATATTATAACATTATACATAGTATGGCTTTTTTCAGTTTAACATTACTACTACAATAATTTTATATTTAAAATTGATGACATTTTATAATCATACGTTTGAACAATTTTGTTATGATTAAAATTATAGTTTTATTAAAATATTTATTTTGATTTTAAGTTATTTATGCCATGAACCTATTCATACCATAGTAATGTAAATGTGTATTAATACAGAATAATAGTTTTAAGTTTTTTAAAAAAATTTGTTTATCCCTTGGTAGTAATAAATCACTATTAAGTTATATAAATAAACAATAAAAAAATATAAGCCGATAGGCTGTTTCAGCTCTGAATTGTTTTCCGTATGACATATTATTGAATTTAAATTTAATAAATTTAAAATAAATGCTATATTACCTGCATAGTGTACAGTTATAGTAATATTCTCAATTATGAGATAAACTCGACACTTTATACACATTAGTGCGACTTTCTCCATTTTTTTTTTTATCCTAAAAGAAAGGTATAAAATGTTGACATTATTTTAACGAGGAGGCTTGATTCCATATTCAACTTATGTTTTATTATTAATAATTATTTATGCTACATGCGGAAGAGTAATTAATATTTTGTTTTGTTACGGTGCTTAAATAAAACGAGGACAGCATAGTATCAAAATATATTATGTTACATAAATATCAGTTAATTTTGGTTTATTGACAATATTTTGAGCATTTTATTGTATTAAAATTTTAACTTGTTTGATATTATATACATTATAATTATAATTATTATAAACATACATAATAAAATTATTATACTAGGTAAAAAAGTTTAAAAGTCTAAATTTAGTGTTTATGAAACTCTATCAAGAAACTATATTATACTTAGTGTTGTTTGTATTTTTAATAGAAAACTTATATTTGCAAAACATTTTCTGGCTATTTTTGGTTTTTATTTTATAAACATTAGTTTATTATGTTTTATTGTTTTTTATTCTGTCATATACACTAATAATTTAAATATATTAGTACATTAACGCAAATCCATGTAAAATAATTTACTGACACTTTTATGAAAAATAATTTGGAACATTTTTATTTTTCATTTAATTATGTAATTTGTTTATTTTTTACACAAATATTTAACTAAAATCGATCACTAAACAATTGACACAGTTGATTTATTAATTATATATAATTAAGATTAACTATACCTGTATTTAGTAAGATACATTGTAAGCTCATAGAAATAAAAATATATTTAATTCTGTTATATTTCATACGTAATAAAATAAATATTATAATGTTTTGGTGGTTTTCAAATGCAGGTTCATTAAATATCATTATTCTTAATTAAAAGTACTGTCTACCGAAAAATATGTGTATTTTTGTATATACACTATATACCATAGAATCTATTCCCATACTCCACATCCTACATTCTAAATTAAAATTTATTGTTGTTTATTATAAATATATATTTATATATTTTTCCAAATGTAGAGTTATGTTAGCTTAAATTTAATTACATTATATTATATATATATATATATATATACCTATTTTATTATTATTATTATTAGTTAATCTTAATTCCGTTTTTTTTTTTAAATAAAATAAAATTTCCCAAGAATTAAAATATTTTACTCAAATTTTAATTACTAGTAAAATTATTTAGATATTTCCGTATCACACCCCCTTCGAAAAACCAATGTAATTTAGTATTATAGATTACCAAGGCATTTAATGGCACTATCATATTTTACACTTTGAAATCAATGCACATTGTTGTTAAATTGTCAACATGTTTTAATACTTTAAATTATTATTCATAATAAGGTATATACATATTTTAAAAATGTAATACTTTTTTTTTATTTGTGACTTCTCACGTATGTAATATCAAAAATTTACTACGATTATTAATAACAATTATTTATGTAATTTTTTTTTTTTTTATGAATAAATTAAATAAAGTTAAGTAAAGTTGTTTCTATAGACTTACCTTATAGCTTTGTAAGCTATCATAAATCTTTATGTTTCACTTGTTTTGATAACTTAAATACACCGTTAGCAAACTATGCTTCCGGTATGCCCAAAATCACAAACACATTTATTTCCCGTCAAATATATTTTTAAAGCTTAAAGTAAAAAGTTACAATTTCAATCTATTTATAAACTCTTATTACCTATATAATATAAAAAAAATAAGCAAACAGCGCAGTGGGACGATTTAATTTTATTTTGTTAAATAAAAATAATCTTACATCTTACATTTTATTTCTACAAATGATTAAATAAATAATAATTACAAATAAAATTGGCAATATAATATAATCGTTAGATATATAACATAATAAACGAATGATAGAGTTGAAAAATGACATGTGATTAAGATCAATTTAGTATTTTAATGAAAATAAACTTCATCAATAAAAATAAAAATAAATATAAAGGTGTGACATAAAGACTGAGTGTTTTTCTATACAATTCAAAAACAGCAATAAATAAACTTAATTTCAAGATATTATTCATATAGTAACATTATTAAAATTTATTTACCTAAAATTATTAAAAATCTAAAATTTTATTTACATTTTTTTTTATACCATATAAGTACGTATAAAAAACTAACAACATTTTGTCTATGTCTACAATTTTCAACTTAAAATTTGAAAGTTATTTTTGGATGTAAAAATAATGAAGTATATAGACTTATCTCTGTATTTTAAATTAAAGTAGAAAAATTTAAATTTCAAAAATACATTTGATTTAATACTATATAAACTACTCTATACTATACTCTACTTATCTAATAGTCAAAGTTTTAAATATATTATGGTAGGTATTATCAGAGTATACGATTAATAAATTATTAATAAATAAATTACGGTGGTGAGTATAGAATTAATACAATTTATTGAGGTTAGGATTTTTTTGTATTACGCTGCAAAAAAAAAAAAAATCAATCAAAATCAAATCTATGATTTTTCAAAAATTTATAAATGTTAATTCTTCATTTGTATATTTACAATTGTATTATTCCCATTTTGTTATCCAGTTTTTATGATTAATAATCAGACTGATAAAAATGTATCGCGAGAAAAATCTCCTTATTTAAACAGTTTTAAAAATTATTTATAACTGAAAGCTAAATTGGAGAAATCTAAAATAGATATTGACATAAATAACAAATTAAATATTTTTTATAGTCAACAAATATAATTTATTTAATGTAATATATGGAGGGTATTCATCACAGTAATAAAAGACAATGTAAATGATGTAATGGTTATTGATTTTTGCCAATAAATATATTAATGTAGTATTCACATAATAGATAATGAAAAAAAAAATCTTTACTAAAAAATTTAAACTTTTCAATAGGTCTTTCAATTGTTAAGTTATTTTTAATTTAATGATTAATACTTTTATAAGGTAAGAATATATTTTAATAAAGAATCACTTTTGGTTGGTTATTTACTGTTTTAGATTCTGAACGAAGTGATGAATGTATTGATTTTACAATGATGTGTGTGTTTTTTTTTTTTGTGTGTCTATGTACAGCATAACTAGTCGAAATAATACTCCAATTTCAAACTTTGGGGGAGGTTTCCGATGGATATCCAAAAATGTTGAAAATTTAATACAAGGTTCCTTATGAGTTGTTCTTATTGTAGCGAAAAAAAAATTAAAAATCGTTAGTCACAATTTTTTTATAAGCGTTTATAGTTCAAATGTTTACGAAATCTGTCGAAAACGCGAAAATTTGCAGGTAATTATGAAGTTGAAAAATCATAAGATTGTTTGTGTTAATAACTAAGGATTAAAAATACAACACTAAGTTTTGCTTCAAGTATCTATAGAGAAAACTCGAAGCATCATTATAGTAAAAATTTTAAGCGCGTTTGAAATTTAAATTTTTACGAAATCGACTAACGATAACGGTTTATCCTCAAATATTTGTTATTTTTCAAAAAGCATATGTCGTAGATACTTGTAAATTTCACCAGTTATTTAGATTAGYATTTTATTTACATTATTTAATTTTCAAAATATTTTGACTTTTTTTGAGCTATTTATAGATAACTGCAATTTTCAATTTTTCTGAAAAATTTTTCTTTTGAAGTGTCATTTTAGTAGGTATAACAATTAATTAAAATTCTTTGCAATATTATATTTGTTTATGAGTACAGTAATCAAGCAAATTGTATATACAGTATAAAATGCCTATATTACATTTGTGTTTCAATCATTATTATTGAGTGAGAATAGAATTTATTATTTTTTGATAACATTAAATGAATCATTTGCATAATATTTTTTGTGTTTACATTCTAACTAACAAAAAACATTCGTTTTAACGACAGTATACCTATGCTACTACTGAATCATGTCAAAGTAGTCTCAGTTTATTTTTGCACTTTAAAGTTTTCAAAAGAGTTACCGATCATAGAAAAAATTACTATCTGATCGTGTGTTATAGAATCATATATGTATATATATGTCTTGTAAATGTCAATAAAAAGTTTGAAAAATGTCAGTTATTTTTGTGGTATTTTTTTT
Source organism: Aphis craccivora (assembly GCA_009835225.1). Taxonomy (NCBI): domain Eukaryota; kingdom Metazoa; phylum Arthropoda; class Insecta; order Hemiptera; family Aphididae; genus Aphis; species Aphis craccivora. The sequence continues at coordinate 3,422 of VUJU01003790.1, read as the reverse complement.
TACTTGCTTAAAATTATTTATACTTTGACAGGGTCGTAATTTGTTACTTTGTAAAACTTCAACAGATTAGATTATTAACCTAAAGGGCTTCTACAAAAAAAAAAAAGTAAATGGAAATATGCATCATAAATATATTTGTACAATTATTCTTAGAATTTTTATAATAATTATAAATTTTAAAATTTCAATAGTTTTAATTGTTTTAAGATTAAATTTTTATTAATTTTTCAGATAAACTTTCCTATTTACATCATTTAAATGATAATTATTTTTATAAATATTTTAAATTTATATACTTACTATGTTTAATTTGGAATAGAATACATGTTAATTAAAATCAGTCACTTACTTACTTCACTTATACTTATTTTAATTTATGACAAATATTTTATAGTTGATTCGTATTTATTTAAGAATTAAGTGTACTTATGTAAATTTTAAATGGTAAAACAACATTTATAAAGTAAAAATAAAACACTTTACATTATATTATTTTATTTTTATATATATATATATATACAATATAAACGATATAAATACAATATTATTATTATGATAACATTCTCGGTGTCGCACAAATCAACAGCTCTCAGTCATAAGACAATTAAAACATGTAAGTTATAAAGTTGTATGTTCATAATTATTATCTTATTTAATAATCACAGATGAAAGAACATTATAAAATTATATTTATAAATCATATAAAAATTCGCTTAATAAGTCATTTATATAATTAATATTTGCGATTATTTAATTTAATTGGTCATAATCTCTTCTATCATATTTTGTGAACTTCTCGGAAACAATGACTACAGGATTAAAAAAAATAAAAACGACTATTTAATCTAAATTATCTGATCCTTTAGTGTTTGCTATATTTTATGCTTTAATATTTTAATGATTTAAAATATATTTGTCATATTTTATAAGAATTTATCTTGACTCTAGGGATTCGACAAGTTATTATATTTTAATTAAATGTCTCAATTGAAATTATTGCTTTTTTAAAACTGAACATAATTTATAATATCCGTACAATTTAAAATTGACAATTATTTTTATTATTGAATCAAAAAAAAAAAAAAAAAAAACTGAGTAATATAATGTCATAATTAATAATTATATTTAACTTAATACTGAATGACTGAAGTGTTTATTAAAAACAAAGCAAAATATTTTATATACTATTGCAATAATTTAAAGTTACCTATCAAAATATGTTCAATGTTCATGACTATTTATATTATACTCTCGTATTTTTATTTTTCATTTTAAGAGAAAATATTTTTGTTATTGATATTTATGTTAGTATTTTATTTCATTTCATTTTTATTTTTTTGTATATCACAATGTAGTTGTTACACAAAAACACAAATCCGCACGCGCGCACGTGTATTTGTGTGTTATATATACATTATGTGTCCACCTTTTCTATCAGAATAAACGCTATTGTAACATCCCGGTCTAAACAAATTTACTTTAAGAAAATTTTTTATTTATTTTGAACAGGAAAATTAATTTTTTTTATTTTTGAAATTAATATGAAATTAAAGAAAAACAGGCTAGACGTAAAAGGGTTGTTTTGTAAATATTAATCGTTGTCCAATAGTTGTAGAATTCGTTAGAAAGGGAACGTGATCGATTCATGATAACGTTTATTATTCTATACATTATTGATAGAATCGCGTGTCCCTATCAAACTTACATCAATGTACACGCCATCAGAAAAACTAAATTCATGTAGAATTATGATTATATAGAGTAAAACAAAGTAAAAAATTACATCGAACTGTGTAATAATGTATTTGGCATTACGATTATTGGTAAAGCAAATTGTTAAACAACGATAATATAATACGCGTTATAAATGAAGTATAGGTACAAATAATAGTATTTTTAATAACAATAACAAGTTTAGTAAATTATTATTTTATATTAGGTATATGATAAAAATAAGTCTACCTAATATTGTGTTGATACATTCTACGTAGGTACTAGGTATGGCATAAAACACATATTATGTTAATAACTAAATTATTATATACATTATATAAAACCATATTAATATACTTATACAGAGCAGTATAACTTTTAAGATATATTTAAGCAATTTCATAAAGAGTAATAATTTTTCACACAAAACATCTTATATAATAAAATAAATATTCAAAATCAGTAATTAACCGTTATTATGCTAAATATATTTCAAATATAAAGTTGTATTTATAAAACTTTTCAAGACATAAAGTATGCCATCGAAGTCTCTAAATGTTTCTAAAAGTAAAAGATATGAGATGTTACGTCATTAACAAATTATATTTAACGTTAGCATTTAACATAGTAAGTTACCTTCAGTCTAAGATACCTTACACATTTTATTGTTTTATCCTTATTTTTATACATTGTAATTCCTTTATTGAATTCTAAAACTGAATAATAATTTTAAACGGCCTTAAAATTCCATTTAATACTTGTGTCGAACAATTTTAACTCAAACTTTTATATTAGACAAGCTTTAAAAATGCGCTGAAGTTAGTTTATAAGAATACTGAATTTTGTTTATAAACACTATTTATGGTTTTTTTTTTTTTTAATACATAAAATATCTTCTATTTTTTACGTAGTGATAATTATAAAACATCAACACTCTACTGTTATATAATATATAGGTAATGTGATTAACTAAACATATGTCTGCTATCTACTTGTAATTTAAATCAAAATCTAAACTTACATAAGTAGTTGTATACCTATGTATAACATAGATACATGATTATTTTATTTTAAAATATAATATGTATTTTATCAAGTGTATGGTGATACAATTTGTAATTTTTCCAGAGCAAAATCATATTGCTTTTCTTATCAAATAAAACCTTAATGCCACAACGTAGGACAAAGAGTTACACGTATTTGCATATCAGTAATGTGTATCAAGAACCATTTCACAGAAGCTATTGCGGCTGCTTCAAAATAAATGTTATCTACAAGCATTATGTACGGAGAGTTATATGTAAACACATGCAAGAAAATATATTGAAACGAGATAAAGTTATGTCTTATTGACGTTTTAAAACGATAACCAAAGAACAAATGTTTAATAAAAAAAAAATGCGAATAATCTGCTTTTTTTGCTAAGCCCCAAAAACTAATGTTGAATCAAACATTTAAATTTTCCTCGATTTATTAACTCTAAACGCATATTTAAACTATGTTTATTGTTTATGTTTACATAACTTTCTTTTGTTGTTATTTAATTTTGTACCTATTAAAGCTAAGCTACTGCGTAATGCGTTTATTAACAATAGTAATAATCAGGGCTTGCATTTGAAAAAAAATTTTGTTTTACGTTATTTACAATTAAAACGTTATACAAATTTTGAGTTTATCGTTATTCAAAATTTAAACGTTATTCAACTTTT
>VUJU01003789.1:7439-23186 GCA_009835225.1 Aphis craccivora | reverse complement strand
TTTTGTAATTTTGTAAAAAAAAAAAAAAAAATCGTTAAAATTTGCCGCCCTCCAGTGTTGCCGCTCTAGGCCCGGGCCTATAGGGCCTGTGCCTAAATACGCCTCTGAATATATCATAAACAAATGACCTTTTCATATTATTGTATTATGTTCCCTATAGTCTATTCCTGCCATGCGCATAACAGTGGCATCTCTTGTAAGTGTACACTGTACAGCAGTGCCTGATTTAGGGGGGTACCTGGGTGACTAGTCACCCGGCCCCAATTTAGAGCGGCCCTCAAATGTTTTGCTGGTTTATATATTTTTTTATTGTAGAATTATAAAATTTAAAAAAAAGAATAATAAAAATTGTCATAATATTATCTATGATATTGACTCCGTACATTAATTAACGCTATTAATTACATAAGATAATTAATAACATTATATGAGGCCTCTTTTTATTAAATCCCCGGCCTCAAAATTTGTAAATCAGGCTCTGCTGTACAGTGTACCTACATTCCTTGGATGCACGGCCGATGTTTAAGTCGAAGTAAATTCTTCGATGTATAACAGGGGTCGCCAACTTTTTCAAAAAAGTGAACTACACATAAAATTTAAAATCCCTGGTGATCTACATCAAAGAGAATTTAAGTCTTTAAGAATAGATTTGTTTGATGAGCAAAGAAAAAAATGTATAAACTCCGAAGAATTTTTTCTTCATAGTAATAAAAATAATTGTAATTCGTAATAATTTATTAGTCGATCGACCGATCATGGTAAAATATAATTCGACTGGTGAGGGAGCACTGATGTATATACCATATACATATGTGACCTTTGTTGATGTCGATGTATATAAGTATAATGTATAAATGTATCGGACTTATATATATATACATATCACTATATACACACGACAATGCCTTCGATGATGCACATACTGTGTTTATGACCACCTTTACACAGGTAGCTAGGTAGTCGCCATTTTAAGACGGCATGCAGAGCGTGGCGAGCCACCAGTGCGATACCTAACAGCTACATTCTTCGTTTCATTTATACTTCACCAGTTGTTTGGTGTACTTCTGCGTTCTTTTTGACCGTCATTGACTTAGTCGCAATCTTTCAAATTTTATTCTGTTCGTTTAAATTCATTTTTTTTTTTTTACTCATTGTTCACAACGACTTTTTCTTGATCGTTTTACAACACGATGGACTCTATACTAAAAATATCAATTTTAGTAGTAATCACATTCTCTTCCTGGGTGGAAACCTTAAATAACGAAGCTATACATACAATCGACCTAAGTGGTAAGTACATATATATTATTTAATTTATATATTTTATATCCTTAATTTAATTTTGCAATAATTATTTTAACGCTGGTAATGTAATTTTATTATTTTTCATTGTTTTTATTTATTAACATTACCTTGTTTATTATATTTTTATTAATATTCTTTTAATTTAATGTACCATTATTAGTACTGAGATCATAATTATTAATTTAATGTTTCATAATTTTAGTATTTTCAATATATTATGATAGTAATAAGAATATTATAGTATACTATTATACCTAATATAAAGGTATTCAGTAGTAATTTGTTAAACTAGATAATTTATTCTAAAGAATTATTTTATACAATTTTTAAATAGTTAATATGTGTGTCCGTGTGTGTATATTAGGATGGATAGATATATAATATAAATATATAAATAGTATGATGTTCGATTCATATTAAACAGTAGATATGTAGTAACTAGTAAGGATGATAGGCATTCAAATATTCAATATTATAACAATTGTGAAAAATAAAATAACGAGGCGAAATCTATTTCCATACATTCCTTAAATACACCACTGGACGATATAGGATTATAGGTCATAAGTCATAACGTTGTTTCACCAAATAAGTAGGTAAATGCATGTGAAATAAACAATATCAAGAGTATACTTACGGTATAATTCATTTATATGATAAAGTGGTAATCGTCTACATGTGTGTTGCAGACAAGTTGAGACTAAGGGGCCTATATTGTCCTCGAATGACATACCAGAAAAAATATAATGTTATTATGATACATAATGGGGAGCAGTCGTCCGGATGTGCATCTGTGGAACACAACTGGTATCTAAGCGATTCGCCATTGTTTCATTTGTGGAAGAATCCAATCTTTGAACCTATATATTGTGACAACACGTGTAGTATGTATAACGAATCATTATTGCGACAATTATAGTGAGGGGAAGTAGTGTGCGCTCGCGGATCCGATAAACTGCTTGTTATTTCAAACTCCCTTAAAATGTTCAATAATATTACATTTTTTGTAGGTATATACCGTAACGCGCACTACATACCCACAAAATATGAACTTTAAACATCATTAATTAATAAAACTTAAAACACATTCTATATGCTCCGTTATTTGTTCTAATGTTCTCTCAGATAGGGACGCTTTTATTTACGAGTGTATGTCAAAGAGCCAACCGACCAATAAGAAAGAGATTGACAACGGTTTAAAGTATATGTCGCTATATGAATATCCACCAATATCCAATACTAGTACACCAGCCTACAGATGTGCTGTGAGTATACTGTGTACCTCTACTCCTCTACTCAGATTTATACAGGGTGTATAAGATAGAACTGACCAAAAAAAAAAAAAAAATGATGCTAATTAAACGTACAACAAAAATTGTGAAAATTATATATTAAATAAATAATTTAAGAAATATATTCATTTCAAAATAATATTTTGAAAGAAGTCGCTCCACATTAATTTATGCAAAATAATATTGATATTTTAAAAAGTTCTAAAAAATAAACTAAGTGATTTAGATATATATTTTTACCATCAAAATTTTTCTTTTAATTATATTTACAAATTGGCTATTTTGAATTTTTCCAATAAAAATTTAATCAAATTAAAATTTTTTTTTTTACTATTAAAAAATAATTTTTTTTTATATTGTACGTGTAGCATAAGTGTCTCTTAATAATAAACAAAAAAAAAAAAAATTAAAAAAGTATTATTAAGAACAAAAGTTATTCTGAAAGTTAGTTCTATCTGTTCTATACCCTATATATTACATTTTTAGTTAAGATTCTTTCATTTAACTCTATCTCTGTTTTAATTTGTTATGTCTACAGGTGTTTATCACTGAGAAATACGAAGACCATGGGATTATGGCAATTCGGATGGCAATTAGCTCTGGGAGAGCAAACAGTTTTGATGTAAAACAGTGTAGAGGTCTATCGAATGTGTTGACAAATAAAGGTGATATATATGATCATGAGACGCAAAAAAAATGGCCCAAAGAAGCTACATATGTATTTATAATGGGAGACCTCGAGGCAGGAAAAGACACATAATGTTAATATTTCATATCTTAAGCTTAACTATAAAAATTTAACATTTTATAAATTGTTTATAACACAATAATTGTAGTTGGAAAACTACACTTTATAAAATTAAAGATTAACTTTATAAAATTTTGTACTATTATAGTACTATAGATACACATAAAAAAATTTTACTTATGTATTTTTTTGATTTGCATAAAAATATAAGATCATATTATACTACATTTTTTTTTTAATTTTTTAAGAATTTTGAAACAGTGAATAATTTTTTGTGGAAAATAAAAATTGAAATTGTGTATTTTCAGTTTTCACACAAAATATGATATAAATGTTGAACCTATTAGTGATAGTTGCAAAATTTTGAGATAAAATAAAATGATACATGAACATTAAAAAAACTTAAATTGAGTATTTACACTATATATAAAATAATTTTTTTAGCATTAGAAAATTAGCAGAATGAAAATGTTTTATGTTAAGTATTACAACAGATTTGTAAAATTAAATGTTGAAACTAATTGTAACAGTTTCAAATGTGTGAAATGAAAATTGAATGAGTTATTCATTTATAATTTAAATTGTATATTATTAAACAAAATTATGGAAAGAAAATAAGAATGTTTAGGATCAGACAGAAATTTAATGGACATATTATTTAATTATTATGTACGCAATTATATTACAAAAAAGAATAGCTAATCTTATGGGTTTCTTATCAAAAAAAATAAAATAATATTTTGTTTATCGCCTTGATCCTTTTTTCTCATGTGTTTAGATTCTTTGCTTTATAACTTGTATACTTGTTGAATGTTGCTACAAGATGTGTAATGTCTTTGATATCTGCTCTGATGCTATTATGATTGTCTTGGAATTACCAAACTGTTTCTTGTAACTATCTAAAACAGAATATGATTAATTTGTAGTATCGTCCATACAGTTAATTGAATTTGTGATCATATATTTTAGAAGTGTTATTAAATTAAATGCAGTCTAGTTACTTATAGTTTATTCAATTGTACTGTCATTTATTTATTTAGATCAATACCTTAGTGATAGAATTTCCACATTTGACAGAATATATACCTTTACGGCTATAGTTGATGTGTCTAATAGTATAACACGATATTGCAACAAGTTTTGATGTCCCATACCAAATACATTACATGTAGGTATTAGTTAATCCTAGTTAATAATTTTAGTTATTAATAATAAGTCAATCCTAGAAATACAGATTAATAATAATGAGTAGGAAATTAAACAAAGTGATTTGGGAAAACACCAGGTGCCCCACCTGTGTCCCAGTATATTAATATCATAAGAGTATTGTGCTAAAGGCCTATAATCAATAACAGCAATAGAGTATCATAAATCAGAAACTAACAAAACAATAAAAATAGAGTTTGAAATATTTTTACTATTTATTTATTTCAGCTCTACTTCACAACATTCATTCACAGTTTCCCATACGTGAACGGTTACAATATCAACTAGATCTTAACATGATATGTGTATATTCAACCCAAATTTACTACCAAACCCAGTGGAGAGCAACTGGCGGCTTTAGGATCGCATCCGACACGCAAGCCTTTTTTAATCTTGCCCACACTTCATTTCCAAATTACATCAAACAATTTTAAAGTTCATCTATACCAGAGGTAGCCAAATCGCGTCTTACCACATAGACTTTAGCGGCTCGCACAGTAACATTTTTATAAAAAAAATGTCTAATATGAATTTATGTATTATATATTATATTATAGTACATAAATATGACCTTTTTTTTTTTTACATTTTGGCTCTTCCATATTCTTTAATACATTTTGTGGTTTGCTAGTCTCTTCTCGCTGGCCACCCCTGATCTATACTCTATATTCCAGTGATTTTCAACCGGTGTGCCGCGGCACAGTAGTGTGCCGCGAAATTTTCTAGATGTGCCGCGAAAAATGTTATTAAATTAGGAAAATAGTGTTTTCGGCAAAGTTGCCGGAGTTGTTGTGGTTGTCAAGTACGTGAGTGTGCCGTAAAAATTTGTGATGTATAATAGTGTGCCGTGAACCAAAAAAGGTTGAAAACCACTGCTATATTCTATAATATATAATATATAATCTATCTTATTGATATAAAAATTATTATCTGGTATTGAACATTGTTAAATGCCTTAATGTCATAATATAATATGCTACTTACTGCACGTGTGTACTGTGTATAATGTATATGTAAAGCTTTTAACCACAGCTGTTTGTACATTTGTGTTGTACTGTCGTTGAGTTTATTGATTTTGAGTTATTGTAGTGCTTAAAAATGTCTGCAAAAAAGCGTAAAATTGATGAAAACCTCATGGGAGAATGACAATTTATTTAAATTATATTGGCCCACTAGTAACTTTGATTTACCCATCCCTGACCTAACCCGTGGAATTACTATTCCTTATAGTACGAAAAACCTAAATCTCTAATAATTATAGGTAATAATATACTCACTGATTTATAACACGTTCACTGCAACAGCCGACATCATAAACATTGTCTGGTCACTAGTAACAGACAATTTTACTAACCATCGAAAAATATAGTGTTCACTCTGACAGTTCATTATTTTGACATTTGACTGTCAAATGGAAATGAAATAACATTTTGAAAATGATAGTGGACGATCAGTATTGTCTTAAGAATCTTAGAATATTATAATTGTTTTTAACTTTGCTTATTTTTATTGCTAGCCTTTAATTAAAATAATAATATTTATTTATTATCATTATCAGTTATCAGATTATCACTATATTAAATTCATGATTAACTTGACTTCCAAAGATATAATATACACAGTTATACAGAGTGTATCATAAAGATATGACAAGTTTACATTAAAATTACATTTAAAGGTCTCAGATCATTGTGATACACTCTGTATATAAATCTGTGATAATACTAAATAATATATTAATATTTACGTTTATGAGTTGAATACTCTGCAGCCACTGAACTTTTTATTAGACTTCATTTATTTCTTTTATTTTTTTTCATTAAACTTTATATTTAGTTCAGTGACTGCAGCTTAGTATGCTACCCAATAGAGAATAATCATTATTATTACTTTAATGGATAAATTTACCATTCAATTTCATAAAATAAAGTTTCTATAATATTATGTTTTGTTTAGTATAGTGACAATATTATGTACCTATACATGTATCTATAATATATTACATATAAATTATTATGATACATAATTGAAATTGTGCACCTATTTTTGCAGTTTTTATAATATATATCAAGGTTTTTTAACTTAAGCAAAATTTAATAGGGACATATGATTAAGTATAGTGTTTGTGTTATAAAAAGAAAGGTTAGCCTTATTTAATATCATAACAATTTGTAGCTGTTATTTGAATACAGGCGCGGATCCAGAACACATTTACGGGGAGGGGGGAGGGAGTTGAATAAAGTTTCGCTAAAAACGCTATCGGCGAAATAATGTAGATATACATACAGTGTATACCAGTCTACGGGGAAGGGGCATGGCCTCTTGCCCCCCTTAGATCCGCCCCTATTTGAATATGATTGTTTGTAATATTGAATTCTTTTTTTTCCAGTTGTTTTGTCACATTACATAATACATATTTGATACCTAATAAATAAGAAAATAAACACGTCAATTATCATATTACGTGTTATTATTACATATATTGTAATTTATATTTTTTTATAGTTACGTATTGTGATTATCTATAATCAATACACACATAGGAATGGCATATTGGCATTACTAAATCATTCGGTACGAAACTTTATAAACTTATATTATATTCGCCAGTAAAAATTATGAATTGTTGATAAATATATATATAATAATATATAATGTATATCTCTGTACTCCGAAGTCAGTACAATATATTATCAGTCTTATATAGTGTCAAAGACGAAGTCTAAACAATAACAACACTGAAGCTTAATTGAACTATTGTCTATTAATTATAATGGTGTGCAGTATTGTGTATATCATAGATTATAGAATAAACTAAAAAAAATAAACAGCTCAGACACAATTGGAATAATTTAATTATTGTGGTTGTATAATTTTATACTAGACAGGAAGCGTTTATAAAACTATTCTGTTAACATTATAATTTATTTGTCAAAGATGTTGCTTAATTTTGGTTTTTACTTTTATCGGTATTAAACTATTTACTATTATTTATTTTGATTTTTGAAAAGTTTAATGTTTAATTATCTAGTTTTTATTAAGAGTAAAATAAATAAATAAATATTTATCAAATACTACATAGGTTTATTAGTAGTTTTTATTTTAATTTGAACTCAAATGACATAAACATTGTTGACTGATAATCATAATGGATCAGGATAAATTAAAAAAAAAAAGAAGACCAATCCACACAAAAATGTAGGTACATTCTTCATCTGAATATCTGATTCAATGATTTTTCCCTGTCCATACACTTTAGGCTAGACTAAACACCATTGATTTATGGATAAACTTTGGACTGTAGGTGATATTGAATCTTTAATAAATAATTCACGTCATTCAACATCAAAAATAATCATTTATGCACAAATTATTAAATTACATGAAAATAACCTAGGTGAAAAACGAGCAAATATCATATGGTTACCACCTAAAGCTAACATTGGAGTCACAGATAATTCAAAAAAAGTACATTTTGATAATTTTAAACCTCATGAATTTGCAAATATGAGAGATTAGCATCCATAGATTGCCTAACATTTGTTATGAATGTTCCTAACTTATTTGAGTATAAAAAAACATATTGGTACCAACTACGCGACCACATATTCGATACATATATTGTATCAGACGCTAAAAGATATGCAGAATCTCATGAAGACGATGGATCAAAATCCTAAAGTAACTAATATTTTAGTTTTGTGTATAACTTCAACTTTCATATTATTATAATATGTATACTTACTGTAGGTATATTATAAAAAATTAATTACCTATATTCCATTCGGATTTTTTTTTTACAATATTCCACAAAATATAATGTTGTTTTATTAGTAATTTATATACAAACAAATTATATTATATACAATATACATTTATTTCAAGTATTCTAATCATTTTACTTATTTGGTACAAAAATGAAGTACAAATTATGTGTGTTGTGTGTATATAATGTTATATTGTTGTTAGTTTTGTAAATTGTAATACTTAGTAGTGTTTGCTTTAAAATACGGTTTGGCACTAAACTATTATACATTAATATAAAAATAATAAAATTAATATATAAATATAAAATCTTTAGATATTGTAATGAATCAAAAATAAGCTTATATGTTCTTATTAATGAAACTTTACCATTTAATTATATATTTACTTAAAGTGAGTAAAGTAAGGTATCTATATACATAAACGAAGGGGCTGAGTGTCGGTGTTCTTTAATCTATTCATTTATTGTTTAGTAAGGCCTATATATTATTATGATTTAATCGGGATCATGAATACAGATCTATAAATATAAGTTATTCTTTTGACACATGGCAAATTTTATTTTTTCCTGGTAGCTAAACAAAAAACTCACCATCGATAACAAAATGTATATTTCATAAAATTTGGAATTTATTGAGTGCTTGGTTCAAAAAGTAATATATTTTAATTTATATGTATAAGTATTATAATAAAATTTTGGTAAATTATATAAGAAAAATAGTTAACTATAATTTTATATAAAAAAAAATCCAATCTCAAAAATTTTTAAATTATTAGGGTGTTTTAATAAGTATTTTAAAAAATGTTTCAAATCCCAACTTTTATGGAGGTTAACAATTCTCATTATTGAAATATCTGGGGAAACATAATATAACAGCTACCTATTTTATTTATATCATAATATGGTTTAGAAATTAAAATTAATGTTTAATATTTAACCAATTTATTAAAATATGTTGTATATACCAGATACCTAATGGCCAATATAAATACAAAATATATTATCAATTTTATTATATAAATTATCAGTAATTCATCAAAAAAATAACTTTAAATAATTTAATCTTATATATTTTATTATACTTGTATACAATTAAAATAAAAAATATGAAAAAAAAATTGGGTAATTTTTTAAGGACATTATTGCAGTTAAAATGCATTTTTTCAATATTTTTTTACAGTTTTTGGAGCATTACAATCTAGACTCATGGAATACTAAAACCTTAGGGCTTAGATCATATGATCTAAGACTAAGACTAAAGCCAACATGGGTTGTGACGGACCATCGGTTCCAATCCATAGGTTATAACTTATAAGTTATAATTAGTATTTGTGTGCGTCAACCTTTTTTTTCTTTTTTTCTATGACCAAATAGTGTTTTAGTAATTAATTTCCACGATTTATATTATTCTGATGAAAATGGTACTATTTTTATTTCGCTTTTTTTGCATATATCAAGCTATATATATTATTAGCTAACACCTAACATCTACATTCTACATAATGCTACGACAAAGTGATTACTCTAGTTTTTCTTGTATTTGTCATAGGTATAATTAAATAAGCAAATTTTATAATATGTAAAAATGTAATATAATTTGAGTGAAGCAATGAAATATGAATGTAATATTGGTTTTACCATGATATGATTGTTTTTTTTTGCGTGGAAAAACAATTTTAATTTTAATTTTATTATTTAATTATCTCTGCATGTGATGACAGACAATTTCTGCTCAGAACCCTTTTCATCATATAAGATAATTTAATATTGAATACACATTTAACAAATACATAATGCATTATAACCGTGATTTCAATTTAATGACGTACCTAATATTATACTCGATACTTACTATACCTATCTACATAAGATGACAGTTACTTGATAAATTTTTTTAATTGAAAAAATGCTTTAATTTACAATTTCATATAGGGATTTGAGCAAAATTAAATATTTAAATTATAATTGAATTATTTTATTTTAATCCAAAAAAATTATTCTTGGAGACTTAGAACATATTTATGTATATTAATACATATTAGTATTAAATTTTAAATTCACAATAATATTTTCAAAACATTTTTATTATAAATTATAATTGTATAACATTATGTACGAGTAAATATTTAACTTGTATAAAATATAGACTCATGATGAAGTCTGCATGGCTGACTATGTAATTTCATATTTATGATGTTATTCCTATGTTAATAAATGTAATTTGTATGGTCATGTGGAGTAACCACCACTATGATTATCGATCAGTTTTGGTATTTAATAACATTGAAATGGTATTTTGTACAAATTATCGGTATTCGCCAATTAATTAAAAATTGATATTATATTTTCTTTTGTTGTATTATAATTTATAATACGTTGTATTCCAACAAAAACACTACGCCAAACCCAGTGTAAAAAAACGCTCAGTATAAACAAAAACCACCTCAAAAAGTTGTGATATCATTTTATAGCTATGTACCTATTTAAACTATATTGGAATAGATATTATATTATTATCATTTATGTTTAAAATTCATTGCTTATAAATTGAACTTAGCTGGTGACATTATTTAAAACTCATGAGAATTCATTTCGTATTGAGTATGCATGTTATCTTTGAAAATGAGTGATACTAATTAAGTGTTATATAAATTAATTGTTATAAATTACTAATTAAGTATTATAGTTTTAAAGTCACCAGCTAAGTTCAATTTATAAGCAGTGAATTTTAACATAAATGATAATAATATATCTATTTCTATATAGTATAAATAGGGGCATAGCTATAAAATGATATCACAACTTTTTGAGGTGGTTTCTTTTTATACTGAGCGTTTTTTGACACGGGGTTTGGCGTACTGTTTTTGTTGGGATATCACTAATTTTTTTATGTTATTATTATTATTATTGTTGTTGTAATCATTATTATTAAAATATATTTAAATGTCATATGTCATATGTGTATTATTATATATTAAACAATTTAATTTAAATAATTTAAGGTTTTAATTATTTTTTTTTACGTATTAACTGGAAACACCGCCGCCGCAAGCGCTGTAGCGTGTTCGCAGCGCGTCGCGCGTCGAGTGGAAACATACAGTAGTACTACTCTATGAGTGGAAACGAACGACATACCACGCGCTACGGTCAGTGCGTGTGTGTATCTCCTCAGTGGGCGGGGGACTTCATGCGGTCCGCAAGGAATATTATCGAATAACATTTTCATTTTTACCATAAAAATTCATAATATATTTGGCTATAACTCCATTTATAATGTTCAGATCGGATTAAAAACTGCAGAATTCTCTCCTACGGAACATTTCTAATAATATTGGTGCATTGTCAAATTAAATTATTCTACAAGAAATTAGATATGCATGGACAATTATTTTTTTTCGTGATTTCCGATGCTCCCTGTAATAATTATACCCGGCAGTTTCGCGCGTTGTGATTGCCGATGCGTTCATTTTAAGGCGTTTTTTATATACTTAGCGCGACCCTGCCAGGTCGTTGGATACTGGTATAAAATCAGAAAAATGTGAGCATGTTAATTATGTTATTAGTTAACTAGTTAATTAATACAAAACAAAAAATAAATGTTTGAAATGAAAAAAAGTAATAATGACAATTATATTTGACGATTTAAAAAAAAAAAATAATAAATAAATGAATAAAATATATTTATAATATTATATTAACATGATGTACTATATAGGTATGTATAAAACTATAATTTTTAACCAAGCCAATGATCATTGTCAGTCCTAAGCCTGTAAGTGGGAAAGGAAATGAGTGTTTTCTAAACGTTTAAGCCCCTTAAAAAAATGGTTCCCATATTTTATTATAGCTTTGAAAGTAGATGAAATTACAAATCATGAATAGCAAATTTTTCTGGTTTTAATTTTAATTAATTTCTCTATATAACATTTTGTAATTGTTAACTATAAAATAAAATAACTAGCATACGTCTTTAGCGTTTAGTCGCAAAATATATTTATTAAAAAAATTATTTTCAAACATTTTTTAACTTATTGCCTTTCATAATTAAACGATTTCAGTGACGTGTATTGTTTGACATAACATGACACATTCGTATACAATATACGTATTATGTATATGATGATGCCTCCGACGCGCAACCCAGTGGTAGGGACCAGCATCATCACGGCCGCCGCCGTGGTAGTCCATAAAAATGCATGCAGTGAGCGGCTCGGCATCAGTGCGCTATTATTTATTTAACTGTTTACTCTTCGTTTTTTGTTGAACTGAAATCCTTGAACGTTTTCACGCTCGTTATAGACTTAGTCGCAATCGTGTTTAACGAGAAATGGAGTCTATTACAACATTCTACATTTTACTTACCGTCACAACATCCTGGGCTGCAGGTCTGTGGTAGTTATAATTCATAATTATTTAATTAGCATTTCAAAATTTTACTCCGCTATTCCTTTAACATTGTAATAGAATTTTCGGTTAAAAATATAAATAATCAACTGTACCAGAGTATATTATATAAATATAAGTTAATTAAAAATTAGTACCTAGTAATAGACACTTGTCTTTTATAATACGCTTATAATTTAATGCCTTATTTTTCATTTATGTTTAGTGAACTATGATGTTGGCCAAAAATTATCACTATGTCCTCCACTTGGACTTGGAGTAAACTTTGAGGTCACTACAATACAAACAAGGTCGCGAATGTATGGTTGCGCTAACTTGGAAAAAGATACGGTAATAAGTGCAACTCCACTAATGAATTTGTGGCTTGAACGTCCCGTGGAAACCAGCGTACATGGACATTGTGATAACAAGACTAGTACGTATAACGAATCATTATTCCAATAGTACAAAAATGTAAAAAATTACGAATACTGGGTCCGTGTCTACAGTAAATATCTCACCAGCTAAAATTATGTGTATCTATATTATAATATTTATAAGTATGGACTATATATTATATATTTATATATAGGCTACAATTATTGCATCTATATGTTACTGTGAATAATCACACTTGATAAATTTTGACGATCATCTAGTGAATATTAACATACATAATATACTAAATTGCCGAGTGTCCTAACTTAGGATTTAGTTACCATTTCCAAACTTATTGAATACCTTTTATAATATGTATATATATATATTTAAAAGTGTTATAAACGTACTGTTCGATTAATGTCACTACAATTTGTATTTTGTATAAATGATCGCGTTCGTTTTGATAGTTTTAGAATACCTACACAGTTTTAAATACATGCATGTAGTATACAATTTTCATATCTACTCATATATAGAACTGTATGATTTAAGTAAATTACTTACCGTGGTAGACTTCCAATATCGTCCGTAATATTACATCTCTATATATATTAAAATGCAATTAAAAATTATCATCTTATTTGTGGAATAGAATATTTGTTAATTATTATATTGATATTTTTAAAGATAATTATTAACATGTTTGATTGTTTATTAAATAATTCACGCCCGCGGAAGACAACTGACAAGAGTTGGTACAATATTGACATTAAACAGAATTATTAACAATGTTTGAACTATGGAAGCAGTGCCGTATCCAGGGGGGGGGCTTTTGGGCTTAAGCCCACCCCGAAATCTTTTATTTTAAATAGTATGTGTATATGACGTATGTTTTTAAATTATTTCCTATTTTCGTATAGAGTTAAATATGAATACTTAAGCCCACCACGAAAACAAATCCTGGGTACGGCACTGTATGGAAGCATCATACCTATATAGTACATAATATTATCTGATACATAAGTACATTATAAGACAATTAATTAAATACTAAGCAAATAAGCTACACTTAGAGCTAGAGTACATTGTATTATTTTAGAGGTATAAAAAAACAAAAATAATTATCATATTCGTTTTTTTGTTGTTATTATGTTTTATCAGACATGGACCACTTCATGTTTGAGTGTTTGTCAAAATACGAACCGGAAGAAGGTGAAAAGATTGTTGGAAAGAAGGGTTGGAATTATATAAAACTAATAGAACGTAATACGCCATACTTGAATAATGAAACCGTCAGAACTCTGTTCTACAGATGTGCCGTGAGTATACAATATTTAAGTATAATTAAATATTCCATACTATTTAAACAAAAAAATTCGTACTTACGACTTAATTTATTATTCAACTCATAGAGAAGGAAAACACGCGATACATCATTCTTTTGTAGTTTTGTACATACCTACTATAGGTGTTGTGTTTTCAGACGGGTTATTGCTGATATAATACTTATTATCTAATTAGATCATTAAAAAAAAAAATTGTTCCTTTAGCCAGTAAAAATATATAACAGAAATAATATTATAAATGAACAATAGATCTTATTATCTTAGCGTAGCCTATTGGCTTACGTAGGTAAACTAAAACAGTAGGTATCACTAACAGGGCCATATTTACGCACGGACAAAATAGACATTTGTCCTGGACCCATGTAGCCAAGGGGCCCATCGGGGACTATCACTAACTATGTAATATTATATACTAATAAATTAATTTTTTGAAATAAAAATTAATTTTTTATTTTGTCCTGGGCCAAATATTTGGTAAATCAGGCTCTGATCACTAACAAACGATAAATAAACCTTTGGCACCTTTCTCTATTTTAAATTTTATATAGTCAAATTTGAAATTGATAAAGCCCTCATATTGTACTTTTATAAACACTTTAATGCTATTTCATATTTGTCGATTAGATCACCCACATAGACATAGTAATGATGTGTTTTTAGAATAAATAAATATAGTATGGTCTGTCTTTTACTTTTTGATCAATAGGTGTATGATGTGCATGACTCTCCTGTTGAGGGGATAAAAATAATTCGAATGGCGATCAGCGAGGAAAGAACACGGCATAATATGAATACTGACCAGTGTCTAGGTCTATCGACAACTATGGGACAAGATAGATTACCATTCCTTGCCGAGGGGAAACGACTTTGGCCAAATGGATCAATGTATATATATATGTTGGGAGGATCTTTCCTTGATCAAGCCAACCCAAAATAAAAATAAAATTATTATGTAAGTATCTTTATCAGTCGTAGAATAACAATACAAACCATGGCCACTACAAAGTGTACCTTATTAATCTTAAAATATTAGGTGTTGAACTATAATAATAAAATAGAATAATTTTAAAATTTAAAATTTTTTAATTGTCAAATAATATTATATTTTAGAATATTGAGTTGCATATTAAGTCGTTTAAGAGATAATAATTATTATTTTTTAATATCTAGTCATATACGTGTTTTGATATTTTTAGTTTCTGAACGTACCTAGTAATTAATATATTGATTTCAAAATGATAAGTATTAACATCGTAAATTTTGCGATTAAAAGTAATTTGCTACACAATTTAATACAAGGTTTCTCTTACTGTGTTGTAA
>VUJU01003788.1:0-23187 GCA_009835225.1 Aphis craccivora | reverse complement strand
TGACTAAAGATAGTTTTAAATCTTAAATTGTGATAACACTTATCATAATTCATAATATTTGACACATTGATAGTTATATACTAATATAGTATACAAAAGACAAAACTAAATAGTAAATAGTTAGCTGATGTAAACAAAACAAATATTGTCGATTAAATCTGACCAATATCTAAAATAAAGTATAACAAAATAATATTTTACTATCAATAGTTTAAATATTTAATACACATCATTAAATAATCAGTTCTTAAATGCAAATTTAAGTTTTCTTAATAAATCATACTTCAAGTAAGTAAAATTGTTTTAAATACTTAAATATTGAAAATAAGTCTTATTTATTATTAATTAGTAATTTATACAGTTGGAAATCGTGTAACTAATGAACAATAATTAAACATTTTAGGATATAAATAATTATAATATATAAAAATATGACAAAGATTGAGAAGAAAAAACAAGAATTCAATGTGGAAATAAACCAAAATCGTATTAATTACTTGTATCAATTGAGTACAGTTCTGGCTGAGCAATGTCCTGGGTTATCATCAACATATAACTCTATATTGAAAGGTTTATCTCAAAAAAGTTTACTAAGAGTTGATCCAGAAATGAAAAGAAATATCTGTAAAGGTTGTGATACTATGCTTATACCAGGAAAAACTGTTACATGTCGTACAATAAAAAAGTCTAAAGGCACAATTAAATGGTCATGTAATTTTTGTGGAAAGTCAAAGACATTTAGAAAAAATAACAATAGTTGCTTATGGTCGGAAAACCCTGATTTTCTGTTACAAACTGTTATTCATGATTAATAAAATAAAATAATTTTTTACCTGTTAACGCTGAGTCATAATATGCAATATATCCTAGAATTCCTACACTAATGTAAACACTAGTGCACATATTCATTGACGAACGTATTATTGCATTTAACTTATCCAATGATTCGTTTGTAATTGTCTCAAAGATATCAAACAGCTGTCTATTAATAATGCAAGTTAAAAATTAGATTTAATGTTTTATTTATTTTGAAAATCTATCAACAATACAATATTTTATAATAAAAAAACAACTATCGAATGAAAATATTTCAAATATTTGGTAATTGTTGATTAGTTATTATATTATTAGAATGTTTTATTAAATGTTCAAATTTAAAAAATAAGTAAAATATAGGGAATATTTTTAATAAGAGAGTACTGATTAAATATGATCTAACATTATATTTCAAAGATTAATTTGATTCTTAAAAGTTAAAACGCTTAATTTTAAATAAAAATAACATTACCTAGTAAATTTTTATTTAATTGGAGTCAGAAAACATAATTCTTATGTTAGCATGGATATTTTAATTGCTGTTATAAAATAAATAAATTAAATATTCTTAAATATAGCATATTATACTACTTAAATTATAGCAATTTTTAGTAAAATAATTTTTGTTGAGTAAAAATTGTATTAACTAATAGTCTATGGTAACAACAAATAATGTGAAATTCTTACGTTTGACAAAATAGAGACATAGAAAATATTGGTAAGCATTGGAAAAGACCAACTGGTTTCCAAAAATATATTTCTGAAACCCAAATAGAAGAGAAAAGTTTGTCAAAAGCTTCAATGAAAATCTGAAAATGCATAACACATAATCAAAAATTAAATTAATAATGCAAAATTAAAAATATTATTAATCTAAAAACATACCTTAAACACTAAACAAGCATAGAATATTATTGCTGCTGTACAAATTGTATTTAAACTATTAACATCACGTAATAACCCCAACGGCAACACCACAAATGCAGCTAAACCTATAAATAATTTATATTAAAATGACAAACAAGCAACTGCATAATATTAATGAAGCTAAAGACCACTAAAATAATCTTAAAATAACAATATAAATATTATATAATTTATAATTTTGAGTGTTGATTAACCTAAAACAATATAATTTTTTAATATCTTCAAATTACTTACCAATCATAATGCTTGGACGAAGAGTTGTAGTATTTTTTATGTTAAACATATCACCGATAATCTGAGGTCCTAAATCACCCATAACAACAAAGAATGCAATACAAGTTCCCATAAGAAACATTATTATACTCAACTCAACAGTGACTTTCCCCAATTTTCCAAACAAATGGAATGCTGAAATAAATAATATCAACAAAATATAAATATCAAATTTAGATGGTAATTTTAAGATAGTCACTTACCTAGGAATTCAAAATCTCGTGTTCTTGATTTAATTGCAGACTTTAATAAAAAATGACAAGAAGCTCTCGACATTAAATTGCTTAACACCAATAATAATGTTGAAAGTATTATTCCACACTGGATATATGAAACAATTTAAAGGTACATAAGTTAGACATTTTTTAAATTAAAAGTAAATATTTTTAATAGAAATATACAATATCATGTTTACCTCTTTGTAACAAAACGGCATAGCTAGTATGCTAACACCGATAATGCTGTTGGCCAATGTCATAACGTGAGCTCTCATTTTTAAAATTTATTTCTCATTCATTCGTTTTAAGTAGAATTGTCATAGTACCTAATACAAAAATTTGCAAATTTTAAAACTATTTAAAACTATAAATACTTAATTTTATATTCTAAACTATATGTTAAAATTGTGATATTGAGTGTTTTCCATACTATTTTATAAATAGTTAATTTTTTATAGAATGTGAAATTTGTATAGTTGGATATTCATTAGCCGCATAAACCTTATTTTGCCTGGAATATTGTTGAATAGAATTTAAAAAACTGCCAAGTGTTAAAAATTAACATGAGCAATATATAATATGAACTCAGAAACAAACACGTAGTTAAGTGTGATAATACATTTTGAGAAACCCTGAATACCACATCAGCGTTGATAAGATATTAGTTTTATGATAGTGAAGAACAAAAAATAGTTAAAACTGGTGAAAGCATAATATAATCCTTGTCTGACTGCAAATAGCAAATGTGTAATATTAATCAAAATAATTAAATCTTATTAGTTGTCAAAGTTTTTTTTATCTTGTGTATAATAACTTGCGAAAATATAGTGTTATTAGAAATTGTACAAAATGGGAGATTCTGTTCAAACAGTAGGATTCAAAATAACATTAACTTCGGATCCTAAACTACCATTTAAAATATTCAAGGTACCAGAAGCAGCACCATTTACAGCAGTTATAAAATTTGCAGCTGAAGAATTCAAAGTATCAGCCGAAACATCAGCAATTATCACAGATGATGGAATTGGTATAAACCCTCAACAAACCGCAGGTGTTGTTTTTCTAAAACATGGAACAGACCTAAGGCTTATACCAAGGGATAGAGTTGGATTGAATAAATGTTAATATGTAATATAATATTGAATTTTTAAATAAATTTACAAATTATCTGTTTGTATTATTTTAAGCATTTTTATTTTTATTTTTATACAATACCTTATAATATAATGTGAAATGAATCCTTTCCATACTTAAGAACAATTGTTGTTTAGCTTATTCTTAAAAGACATCCAGATGTTGTATTCATTCTAAATATTAAATATAATATGTTCATTAATAAAATACTTAACATTCATCTAATGTTTATTTTATTATATTACGTTATTATATCTTCTGATCCTTTAATTTCATGTAAAAAGTATTTAAAACCGAGTTCTTTTATCTTAGATACTTTTGCACATCGAACTTCTAAGTCCTAGAATGAAAAACATGTAACTAAGAAACTATTATTGTGTACATAAAGAAAAAAAAAAAAAAAAAACTCCTAACATTAATTTAAGATATTTTAAAAACGATTTCCAAAATCAAACGTAGAATATGCTTTTAGTTTTCATATGCTCTGGATTTAATACTTAATGGGACATTACTGATTTTTATGACTAGTCCTAAAATTAAATTTTGAAAGTTTGAATGTCTGGGTTGAAGACTTTGAATTATACTAATTAATTTATAAGTATTATAAGAAAATATAACAATTTAAAAATACTATCTACAAGAATGGCTATGATTCACAATAATAATCAATTATTAATCTAAATATGATTTATCAATAATATTATTATTTTTTTTTTTTTATTAGCTGTTCAATGTGTTTAATTTTTAGTTGATTATTAATATAAATCACAGAGTACAGGAACATTATTTGTTTCATGTGTAATATTTATTTATCATTATCCGTCAATTTAAAATATTTAATAATCAATAATATGTAGGTTAACAGATTAACAAAATTATTTGTATTGACTATTAACTATTGTATTATTTGATTAAATAAATGAAATTAATTTAATGTTTAAAGATATCTTATTGCCATATTCATATTGCTTTTAACATTTATATGGAATTATATTTCTAAAAGTATTTTACATTTTGAATTTAGATACTTTTGATTTAATAACATGTATGTAAAAAAAAAAATATATTTTTGGTAATACTAATTAAATAAATCAGTAGTCACTGTATGGAAATTTTAAGTTTAAATTTGATGACGAATTATTGCAACAAACAAAAAAAAAGAATATACGATTCTAAGTGGAACAAATCAGTAGATTAATATCTATTTATAAGGATAATCTATGTTATATTGTTAAATTTGGCTTTGAGATGCATAATGCACATAGTAGAAAGCATTTCATAAACTTTTTTATCTGTGGAATCTTGATTTATGTCTACCTTTATCGTGAAATCCCTACTTTTATTTTTAGATTTTTAGCTACTTTTATTTAACTTTCAACATTAAATTATTACAAAACGACAATTAGAACCCCAATAAATTTAATGCATAAAAAATATTTTCTCTAGCTAGCAGCTACTAATCTTTAGTTAGATTTTTTAAAGTAATTTTCTTGACAATTTTGAAAAAAAAAACTTAATTTTTGCATAACTCTGTGATTGTAAATGTAGTGTGGACGGATTTATATTAACTTATTTTGAACTATCATTTAGCTTAAATTAATTGTGAAAGTTCAACAGGATCCAAATTGATGTAAATTAGCAACCCCGTTTTTAAAGTGGTAGAATGATCAGGAGAGAGTATACTCTCTTGGAAGACATCAGCTGAAATGAGAGTTGAATGAGTAAATCATCAAATCCAATTTAAAAAAAAAGCAATTTGACAGATAAAATTGTATGATTAAAAAATACACCAGATTCAAGAAATTTTTTAATTTTCAGTTGGCCATCCATATAACACATAAAATACTTTAAAATATTTTGGAAAGTACAATATATACAATATAATTTTTTTTCAAATGATTAGGATATGACATCTATTACCCTGTTCACTTGTTGTACTAAGTAAGCTGAGCAGAATCAAGTAGAACAAAATGTTCAGAAATGCTTAATAAAATTTGCCTTAAGAAAAGTTTATCCAATAAACGAAAAAAACATAGGCGATTTATTAGTTTTCATGACTTATATAATGGCAGACCATTAATTTAATACTTACAATGTGAAACAACTTACATTTTCTAATATTTCTTGAAATTTTCTCCGTTTGATTATTTGAATAATATATTTTCGGCCTTCATTGTAACGCTTTATAAAACTGCCAGATGATGGAAAAGATACCCAATAACTCTCTTGATTTCTAATCAATAAAAGTCCACAATTGATCAATTCTCTGAAAATAAATTATGTTATATACTACCTATCAAGATAACAAAAAAAAAAAATTATTATTTCATTTGATTACGTTATTTCATATTGTTGTAATTTAAATTGTTGTCGCAAAATACATTTTTCCACTAAAAATGATTTTATTGAAGGTATAATTATGTTTAAAAATTTTTTGACACAACGATTTTCTGGATAAATGTTTAAAGTGTATTTTACATAATCTTCATATAATATTAATGCTGAAGAAGTATCAGATACTCCAATTGTAAGTAATTGTATTTTGCACTGGTTTTTTAATATATCCTAGGACAAAAAATTGAAATAATAAATTTCTATTATAAACAAAGAATGTAAACTATATTTACTAACCAGCTCTTTATTAATTAATGTCTCATTGTGTATTATATCTTTAAGTTGATGAATAAATACAATTGGTGGATATTTAAATGTATCGTTTAAAGTTGCTGGTAATAATGTCTTAATATACCTTATGGCTGCTTCTGTATCATTTGGTAAATCATTTATCACTATACTGTTGTCATCTAAAGATACTTCAACATTAGAATTAATAAGAATCAATCAAATATACTTTATGGTTCATCATTGAATATATAGTAATTGTAGAACAATAATCACATATTAAATTTATGTTTAAAAAATATAATATGATATATTTACCAATATCTGAAGAAGACATTTTCAATTCACAGTAAATAAATAAAAGTTAAACAGATATTTTTGAATAATATGGATTACTGCAAATACATTAATTAATTACATTACTATTTTGTAGGAAAAAATCTTTATAAAACAATTATCTTAATTAATACTTAATTTATAAATTTTACTTTTTATTCATTGAAATCATTGAATATTTACAATCTATATTCTATTTATCAATAATAAATTGATAAGCGATATGAATATCCAAGGTAACCGTGATCTGTGGTTATCATAGATAATAGAAGAATGGATAGGTCATGCAACCTTATCACACGGGAATTAATTGGAGTTATTTGAGGTTATAAAAGTCAATGTTTACAATATAATGTTATCATTACATCGCCACTTGCGGGAGTGAGAAACCGCCTTTTCACATATATAACCGTGCGCCTTTCTCTCTTCCACATTAAAGACCGCGACCACTTGCGTTGTATGCTTTAACATGGCCTATCCATTATTCTATTATCTATGGTGGTTATAATCAAGGTGGATATCCACCATGGTTATATTCTTATTCATCTTTTAAGTACGATTTAAGATAGTACTATCCATGAATAATAGAATATATTAATGTCTAATAATAATACATACTACATAGTCTATTTTTCTTATAGACTTCATGGTACTATTGTAAATCGTGCTTGTAAGTTTAAAGTTGTTGGTAGGTTATTTAGTCCGACACTCCCGCAAGTAATGCAGTGCCAGAGTGCAAATTTAAGTTATCGACTATCAGCACTTCTAACGTTGGAAACACTGTATTTCCATTATCTCCAATAGGCCTAATCCCAATTCGTTCCGATATACATTTCCCATAATATATTGTAAGTTTGTAACGTCCGAGTGTTTGTACTGTTTGTAGTTTGACCATAACACAAGCGTCAAGCGTCAAAAAGCTCAATCCATTTTACTACAGTCAATATATTCTTCCATCTCATATTAAGTTGATCCGAGTGTCAAACAAAATATAATTTATATTAATACATATACACTATTATTGCTTGTTCCTTATCAAATATCTAATATTAATCTGTCATTAAATAATTATTTTATTTTCCTCGACCGTATTTTTAGCCCCTGTTTCGCATACTGCGTTATTTCAAGATGCCTATGATTAAGCTGCAAAGTTCAGATGGAGAAGTCTTTCAAGTCGACTTCGAGATCGCCAAAGCTTCGGTAACTATTAAAACTATGGTAGAAGACTTAGGGTTGGAAGAGGAAGATGAGGAGATTGTCCCATTACCAAATGTGAACGCTGGTATATTGAAGAAGGTTATCCAGTGGGCAACTTACCACAAGGATGACCCACCACCGGCTGAAGACGATGAAGGACGTGAAAAGCGTACCGACGATATATCCAGCTGGGATGCTGATTTCTTGAAGGTGGATCAGGGTACACTTTTTGAACTCATACTGGCTGCTAACTACTTGGATATCAAAGGATTGTTGGATGTTACTTGCAAGACTGTTGCCAATATGATTAAGGGTAAAACACCTGAGGAAATAAGGAAAACTTTTAACATAAAAAATGATTTCACAGCTGCAGAGGAGGATCAAGTTCGTAAAGAAAATGAATGGTGTGAGGAAAAGTAATTGATTTATTATCTACAAATGATATACTTTTTTTTTTGTCAACAACATAATTTTAATTTTTCATTTAATAATATACTTTTATTTTATATTTATTTACTTTTTCTAATAAAAATTACGTTTTAGTCCATATTATAAGGAGATTTGTTTTACGTTTTACCTGTTTAATTGAACTCAGCCTTATTAAATTAAGTAGATTTAACCTACATGTGTACATTTCATAATGTTTTTGATTTGTATAAATATTGATTAATATATTATTAAATTGTATACAATTTTTAGTATATATTACAATACAATTTTGTGTATATTTCATTAAAAATGTCTTCATAATAATTAATATATGTAATTATCTCATACAGTTCTTTTTTATATTATTCAAATACATCTATTAGAATAATATAATTTGTGACACTTAAAACTATTGACTCAAAGATTTATCTGGTCAGTAGTATGGAATAAAAGAATTCATTTTTCTTTTCATCTACTAAAATTATTACAAATATAATATGGTCATATCCTAGTTGATTTATAAGTCATAAAATATAAGAATCATGAATTTTATTACAATAAAACTAAGAAACACTTATGTCAGCTTATGGTTTATCTCTTGGAATTTTGGTATAAATGTGAATATTGTATCAAATATCAATCATTATAACTATAAAAATAATTTCAAGAGACTATGGTATCATTGCATCAACTTAAGTCATTAGCAACAATCTATAGGATCCAGAATAGTTTTCATATTATGGTACTCCTTTGCCATTTCTATTTTAAAGTTTGCAGTCAATAGAACAATGTCATTGTGATATAAATGTGTATTGTAAAAGAAGAAATTAAATGCTTCACAGAATACAGAAATTTTCTATTGCTAGAACTAAAATTCCTTCCTACTTAATACTAAATCTTAAATGTTTAAAAATACATTGTTTTAGAATATTTAGAATTTAGTAAATTACAATTTAATCTTAAAATTTAACCAATACATGACACATTGACACGTTTTTTTTTTTATAAAATTTAACTAGTCAATAAGTCACCTATTATTAATTTAACTTTGTTGAAAAATGATGAATTCAATTATTACTTAACTATATAGCTTTTAATAAATATAGAATAGTTAATAATCTAAGAATGATTCTTGTCTTATTTTATTCATAAGTAAATAAGTTCATGTTTTAACGAATAAAAGTACCAAATTAAAATAATTGATAAAATAGGAATTATTTTCCATTGATTTAACAAGGACTTAAACAGAAAACTAAGAGACAAGATATATATTTTTTTCTCTGATAGTTACATCGTTTTGTATTGAAATATATTGGCAAGACGATTCCAAAACTCACTAGCAATGTCCAATTCATTTTGATATTGTGGCATTTTTACTTAGTCTCATACAATACATCTATAAATATGTTAGCTATTGGAGTAGTTCCAAAGACATTAAGATTTTGGAAATACCTGAGAAAGTTAAGAACATTTCCAAAAACCACGCAAACATTTGGAACAATTCCAAATAGTGATCAAATAAAATAATCACTTGGTTAAAATGAACAATGGACAAACATAGCAGAGGATCAAAGGTTTACGTCGATAAAAATTCCCTGAAATACATTTTACGTGTGTACATTTAATGGGATTTATTGCATTACACTTTGATACATTTTTTTTTAAATTTTATTTTAACTCTAAACAATAATTATACATAACTGGATAATCAAGTTATATTAAGTTTTTTCTTTTAAATTCTAATCTATATTTTCATACAATCTTAATAACTTGATAAAAAAGCAATCGCACCTAATTAAATCATATGTAATATAATATTAGATAAACATCATATCTAAAATATTACAATACTCATTAAGTTGAAATGTGTGTATACATGATGTTAATTGTATAATTTATTACAATGGGATTGCAATGCTAATTAAAACAATAAAAGTTGTAATTTTCACGGTTATAAAGACTAGGTTAAATTAATAAATAATATACATTATAACAAAATAATAAATATAAATAATAATACAATTAAATAAATAAATAAAGTAACAAAAGATATAAAAAATTTAAATGAATTAACAATAAAAATAATACTTTTTATTTATTTATTTAAACAAAATAACAATAAAAAGAACAATAAGTTGGTAGAAGATTTAAATATTAACAATTATACTGTAAGTTACGTTTAAATATATTATATACCTTTCTCTCTAATGGTCATTAAAATTTAAATATTACATTGAGATTATTATTGATTTAATTTGAGGTGATGACAAACGGTGTACACTGTCTAGATGTGAATAATAATAAAAAAAAACAAAACAAAAACAATAGTAATAATATAAAATATAGTGGACAAAATAGTAATTCAAAAGCAATTTATTATTTCATATTAAACTTAATTAGGCCTAAATAATAATTATATTTATTTGATAATTAAATTGGTAATTACTAATTACCTACTTTTCTAGACTAGCATATATTATAATATAATATTTACAAAGTTTTTATAACATATGATGCAGGAATTTTAAAATTAAAATTTATTTACAAATTTTGTTGGCCACAATATTGTAAAAGATATATATTTTTTGATTGTCGACATTAAAAAAAAAAATTATAAGTAAGTTGGCATAAGAAATTTGTAAATTTATGTCATAATATTAATATTGATAAGGCTTAGTTTGAAGTAAAATGTTTTATTCTATTCATATTATATTAAATCATTTATTAGGTGCAAATAAAGTGAAAAATTAAGTCCTAAGAGTTAGACAGTGATCAAAATATTGATGAAAATTATATGAATTTCTTTTTTGTTTTAACACATCGAAATTATCAGTCTTGTTATAAATTTAATTGGATGACTTCAATAGAGAGCCAAAAAGCGGATACTTAATAGCAAAATCACTATGTTGTATTCCAATTTATAATGGTACATGTTAATAAATAAACCACAATAATTGGATTAATATACATTATTTACCGACTAGACATGATGTTAATTCAGTCAAAATGCATTTTAAGATACTGATAAATAAATTGAATTACATAGTTAACAGAATTTCCTTATTTAACTGCAATTTGAAAAAAAGAATGTTAATCATAAAAAATTGCCTACCATTTTATTTACTTAAGAAATTTAGCTTGAATAGGTTTAAGTGTAGTTAAAACTAAACAGAAAATATTTACAACTGAAAAGTTCTGCAAGGTTGGCAATTTACAACAATAATATGATTTCCAATTCAAGCTACGAAATACACCAATGTTTGACTATCATATTTAACACAAAACTTCCCCCCCCCCATCTCTCAATATCAATGAATTATCTATATTTCTTCATAGTTATGCAATAACTAATTCAAAATAATGAAATCTATATAATATAATAAATTACTTTAATTTTTGTTTTTTTTTCTGAAAAAGTTAATTTTTAAAACATTTTAGAATTTTCAGAGTATTTTTGAAAAAGTAACAAGAAAAATGATTTATTGCATAACGACAATAACTTAAAAAAAAATTAAAACAGTAAAATATAACTTTATCTTACACATACTTAAGATATGACATGCAAATAATTTTTGTTTTGTTAGTTTTAAATTTAGAAAATGTAATTTTAAATTGATACATGAAATATACAATCTTTAACAACCTGTTACAAATTCACAATACTCGACTAAAAAGATTTACTGGCATAAGTAAAATAAAAAATATGTATGTACAATAGAAAATACAATACATGATTGTAGATTGAGATTATAGATTTTTATGGCACCAAATATCAGAAATACTTTCATATGTCATGAACTTCTTTTTTAAATATTATGGTCTTCATAATGCACAAAAATGTATGTATTAGAAAAAATTGTACTAAAAAATTATAAAATGTATAAAAAATAGTATTTTATTAGATTGATCTATTCTATCCATTCTCGTCTTTTCGATATAATAACAAGAAATAATGAAACACCACAGTCTTATAAAGTAGCGTTACACTAACCTTAGCAAATTAAATCTGAATAGTCGACAAAAATTGGGAACTGAGGAAAGGGATGGATAAAGCAGAACATTTAATTTAATTTAAAGAGAAGCCTTGAGATTCATTCAAAGAGATTTGTTTAACCTAATACCTTATTATGTAACTAATTTCCGTTGGTGTTTGTAGTGGATGTTAGTGGATCAGCTTCTTCTTGTATGAACATTTTCCCTGGTTTTTTCAATTTTTTTAACAGATCATGTGTGGATTTATGAGTAGACCGTAATGACAATGCCCATTCTTTTAAACCAATTTCATCCTATAATTGTAATTTATATTTACAATAATATAAATACAAATTGTCAAGTCACAATGAATTATGTATTCAAGTTACTAATGTTACAAGCAGAATATATAATTATAGTAATAGTAATTTTTGATAAAATTTATTAAAACTTACACTATTGGTAAGAACTAGTTTGCCATCTTTTCCATCTTTCATACGCAATACAATGCATTGCTCATTTTTAACAATTACTAACTCAGGACTGACCTCTAATACTTGGTCTAATGTGATAACTTCGGTTTTTACTGAACCAGAATCGGAATGCAACTCCAATCGGTTAGGGTATAGTTTAGCATACCTTGTTTGCCATGCAGATGCAAATGGTCCTCCTAATTTTTTAATATACCCATGAAGAATACAATCAGATTCTAAAGAAAACAAATAAGATTACATTAATCTAATTAATTATAAATGTTTTTTATTTATTTTTTTATGATTAATATACCTTCTTCATTGTGTTCATTGAATTTTTTTTGCCTAGACTTTCTTTTTTGATCAGCTTTATCGGCCTCAGAATTTACTGTTTCAAATACTGTTTCAGCAACTTCATTTTGCCATCTTTCGGATATAGTTATAGAAAAGTTTTTGTAAAGTTCTTGATCAGCATCAGTTAACTATAATGTATAAATATTCCGAACAATTATTATCTATACATTTCACTTATAAAAATAAGAAAATTTTTTAATTTACTTTAATGCCTTTTGTGTCTTCTTCATCAAACGAACCAATATCAAATGCATCGGCAGCATTAACTTCTCCTCGAGGGGGTATAAGAGGTGGTGTATATTTTTGCATGTATACTTGTTGCCAATCAAGTCCCGCAAAAAATGGATGTTCTTTTAATTCATCAGACCTAAATAGAAAGAAAAAATGGAATTAATAAAAAAAACTATACATAACAGTTATAAATGTTAGCAATTATTTTACCCCCTTCCTCGACACCCAATTCTTTCATTTATATCACGTTGTAAAAGTCCTTCTAAAAGATCTTTTAAACTTTTTGAAAAAGAATCTGGAAGTTCTACATTCTGCAACATAAACTGTTTTTGTTAATTTGAATTAACAAAATTAACAAATACATATTTTATTATATTATAAATAATAGTCCATAGCATAATTATTTTAATGTGTTTATGAATACTAAATTTATTAAATTCATGCTTGAAATTAATTCAATTAAAAGATAATGAGTGTGTTTATTATTATTTACTTATAGTCTTAACTAATAAACACTATAAGAAAAAAATAAAATAGCTTTAATTTTATAAAAATTAAAAAGCTTAAGAATTGATAAATATATACCATTGTTAAAGTCATTCGATCTATCTCGTGTTTGTCCTTGGTTTTATGTTGTCTGAATGGACTATGGCCTTTAAGTAGTTTGTATAACATACAACCAAAAGAAAACCAATCTGCACTTGAATCATAAGCTGTTCCCTTTGATAACACTTCTGGTGCCATGTAACCATGTGTTCCCCTAATTAAAAAATATATATTAAAATATTCATATTCAAAACATTCAATGTTATTTAACTTACACGCTTGCATGTGGCTTCTTTTTAGAAAAGTCACAAGCTAAACCTAAATCTGATATTCGTACATGTCCATACTCATCTAAAAGTATGTTGGCTGGTTTTAAGTCCCTGTAGACAATAAATCTTCGGTGCATATGCTCTAAGCCTAATTATAAAAAATGTATAGTTACAAATATGTAAAGGGTACTTTTAAAATATAAAAAAATATAATTTTAAGTATTTATATTTAACAAATAGAAAAAATAATCACAAAACTTGACTGAGAAAATTAATGTTTTATATAAATATAAATATTTAACTAATTTGTGTTATATTTACCTAAAATTACTTCAGCAGCATAGAACTTCATATCAAGTTCATTAAATACACCATGCTGTGCTAAATGATAATGTAAATCACCACCGTGCATTAGGTCTAATATAAAACAAAGCTTATCGGGGGTATGAAATGCATACGTCATACAGACAATAAAAGGGCAGTCCACCTATAAACAAAGTTAAATAACAAATCATTAAACCAATTGAGCCATTTAATTGCATATCTAAATATCTATTTTTTTATTAGAATAATAAATAGTTACCCCTGTACTGACTAGAGATAACATAATACGCTCATTTAAGGCAAGTGTTTCCCCTTGTTTCATTTTTATTCGTTTTTTATCAAGACATTTCATTGCATACATCTTTCCAGTATCAGCTTTCCTACAACCATAAACTTCACCAAAACCACCTCTACCAATTATACGGTGAACACTAAAATCATTCATGGTCAGCTAAAATAAAAAAATACTATTATTTAGTACTTAAAAATTTAAACATGTATGTAGTATATACACAGAGACGTATTTAGGAATTTTGACCTGACCTAGGTAACGTATTATATCAAAATGCTTTCCAAAATTTACTGCCTCTAAAAATTTACCGCCCAGGGTCCAAGCCTCCCCCCTAAATACGTCGCTGTAAATATATATACTTTATTAAATTACTTACCGAAATATTAAGTTCTAAATTTTTCCATTGACAGAATCTAGTATATTTATCGCTAATAAAAAATAAACAATTAGCATTATTAATTTAAGTATAACTATAATGTTAAAATAGTTTAAAAAATAAATAAAAAATATTCATACCTTTCTAAAAATTTTTTAAAAGGTTCTTCTCGAAGATGATTGAATATTACTTTAATATAAGGCTAAAAATAAAAAATATTTGATTATTGATTACATAAAAAACTTATTTTAAAAAGGTAGTTTACTTACTTCAAATAAATTAACAGGCACTTCATTTTTCATCAAATATTTTTGAACATGAGCTACTGCATCTTTAGGATAATTCTAAAAAATACAAGATACACGATTTTGATTAAAAGAAGTAAAACTAAGTTCGGATATATTTATTTGGAACTGAGAGGGAGGAAAAAATGATTAGTAACAAGTAATGATTCAAAAGGCTGATAAAATGAATAATTAATTCAATAATATAATAAACTGTTTGGATTATGAGCATTGGATAGAAATATTGAGACTGAAATGTAAAAATAAAGATTACATTATTATAGTTATAAATTGTTAAGAGTTTAATTAATAATTTTTGAAAATTTATTGTTATCTTTGTAATGAAATCATTTTTACTTACATGAGTATGTGACAAAAGTTCTTTCATAATATAATTATCATAAATATCTCTAGCTAATTTTCTTCTCTCATCAACTGATTCTAATTTTTCATACCTTTTGATCTAAAAAAAAAAAATTATACAACTTTTAACTTCTAGAATATCAATATCATATATGTAATATGTATATATATAAAATTTGTATTATATTATAATCTCGGTCTCCCTCTATTATGTAACTATTATTTGGTAATTTGGAGCCCCCTCATTAAGATTTCCAGGAAAAATGCCCTGGTTCAGCCCCCTAGATTTAGCCCTGGTACTTATAGTATATAAGAACAAAAGAACAATTTTAATATTTATCTTATGCTTCCCCTGTTAAGTACTTGAGCCTCCCAAGGAGAAATAAAGTTTAGAAACCATTGATATAGTAAATATAGGTACTACATACTATATTATATTATAAAATACATTTTTTATGATTTATTTTATATAGTTAATACTAAAATATATTTATATTTTATACTATGGAAAGATGTTATTTATTTATTTATAAATATGTTAATTAAATATATAACTTCTACAATAAACATTAACTACCTAATTAATAATTCCATTTCTTTATTAATTACTCCAAAAAATTATTTATTATAAAAATAATGTATGTTTTTTATGTTTTCAAAATTAATATTTAGTAAGACTGCAGATAAAATGAACAATGTATATGTATAAAAAAATCTCAATGGAGATGCAAGATTCAAGTTGTTGAGAATTTATATGGATAGACATGTTTACAGTGTATAGAGGTCACTTATTAAAGTTACAAGGAAAGATGATGACAGGGACTGTTTTGTAACAGTTCCACTTGACCACAAAGCTCCCCTATTTTTATGATGAAAAAACTTCAGTCCCCAGGCCTCCTTCCATTTTGCTTTATGATGTCATATGTCATCTCAAATAAAGGTTGCTTTTAATAGTGGCAAAGTTTTATATCCCGCAAACGAAAGTATGTTGGGATTAAAAACAATTTAACTCTAGCATAAATACTTAGGTTTTAAAATTGATCATTAATATATATAATTTTTTTTTTTGTTGCTCAATAATCATTCATACACTAGTAGCTTACATACATCAATATATTATACTAAATTATAATTTTTATCCAATTTATAATAAATAGATTATTTAATTTATTTAAAATTATAAGCATTAATATACTTCATTAAATTATAAAATAAAAAATTGCTAAGTAAAAACATCATAAAAAGTTTTGACCAATTTTAAAAATAAAATTTAGATATTAAATATTTTACATATTCAAGATTTGATTAAAAATATATAACTACATAGTAAAAAAGTACAATCAAAAAATTTCACACATAAAATTATAGGGCAATTAAAAAATTAAGTTTATTTATTCTAACTACCTTAGGAAAAATGTAGATTGATAAAACTTAAATTATTTATTTTCAAATCTGAACTATGAATACATTGGTATATATTTACTGGAATTATAAATCTTACCTCATCATAAAAGTTAATTTCAGGTATTTGCTCATCTTCAGGTAGATGTTCACAGAAATCTTTGAATAACAAATAACCTAGAACATTAAAAGCAATAATATAATTTTCAATGTTATTAAATTTATTAATTTAAAACAAATATTATGTACAATAATAATATATAAATCTAAATTGTATTGTACAATAATATTTATTAAGGTGTTCACTGTATTTGTCTTTAAGATAAAATTTTTTTTTATATTTTTGAAACATGATTTTTAATAAATATTAATTAATACTTAATACTAAAAATAAACTTTAAGCAGAACAGAATAATAGATATACTATATAGCAAGGGCGGCCAAACAGTCGATCTTGGACAATTTTAAAGTCGATCATATTAGAATTTATTTTTAGGGCCACGCGCTAAATATTTTTCTTAATAATTATAGTTATTCAATAATAAAAAAAAATTATGGAAGTCGATCCTCAAAGGTGAAGTATATTTTTAGAAGATCGTGAACAAAAAAAGTTTGGCCACCTCTGCTATATAGTATTTAAATAGGTATGCAAGAACACAAAGACTGTGAGACACATTCATTTTCTAAATTACCTAAAACTTGATTGAAGATTTTATCAAAATTAACTTCTTCTTTTTTTTCAAGGTATTTGTGCATTACACTTCGAACGCTAAAAAAGAAAGAATACTTATTAAACAAAGACATACTAATCAAATTTAAATTTTAACAACATGGTTAACTAAAATGTATTTTCTACCTAGTTATTTTCATTTGTAATAAATTTAAAATTGTTCTTA
Organism: Aphis craccivora; assembly: GCA_009835225.1. Lineage (NCBI taxonomy): Eukaryota > Metazoa > Arthropoda > Insecta > Hemiptera > Aphididae > Aphis > Aphis craccivora. The sequence goes on along the minus strand of VUJU01003788.1, from coordinate 5,454 downwards.
TATAATCAAAAAGTATTTATTATTGTAAAGATATAGGGATTGTATGGTTAGGATATTGCAGTATCCACAGATATTTTCTTTTACATAATAGGTATTAATATATAAAATAATAAATTTGTATTGAGCAGAACCTAGTTTTGTGTAATTAGCTTGACAATAGAGTGAGTTAACCAATTATTAAACCTAAAGATGAGAACATTACCTATATGTGTCATTTCAATTATTTAAGTATATTACGATAAATTATAAGTTGTAATATTTTATAAACTCAATTCATCTAAACTGAGATATCATAAATAAAATTACGTAAAATACCATAACCATAAACTTGATAAGTCTGTTCATTCTTAGATTTAAGCAAACCACACAAAATTAGTGACTAACAGAGACAACATATGAGATGTCCAAATAATATATAAATATTATTTAGACTAAAATTTAGAGTGTCTAATACAAACTACTAGTGACAGCATAAACAGTTATTTTATGAAGCGGACAATAAATTGATATTCTGAATGGTTAATCTTATTTTTTAAATGTGTGAATAGTGTAAAATGTTAAAAAGTTGGTGAGTGGGAATATATTTAAGGTAGTTACTTCATATTAAAAAAAAGTTAACACCACCACTGCATACTACTATAACTTTTGTATTGTGAACAAATCAAGTAAGTAAAAAACAATGTACATTATAATGAACTTAAATGTAATTAATTTTATTATTACTCCATTACTATATCTATAGATAGATATAAAAATTTTTAATATTATATTGTATTTAATTTTATCATTTTTTTTTTTTTTTGATAATATTAACTTCAAATTTAATAAAAATTAAAAAATGTAAGAATCAACTGCATTTCATAACTTTACTATTGAAATGAAATCGGCTTTGTTCTAAAATTCTATAGGACATATTTTAAGTATTACACAAATATACTATGCTCTGTGCAAAACAATTATGTTAATGAATATTGTCCATTTATAATTTATATATTTACTTCAAAAGTAAACTATTTAATTTGTGATTTTGCTTTATTACTTAAATTACTCTTCAAAAGTTTCCAAAAATAAATATGTTGAAAATGTAGTTTAATTGTTTATTTTAATTAAGAATTCTAATATGTGACAGTCAGATTGATTACCTATATATTTAAAATTACAGTAATAACATAATTAAAATAATTAAAAATAAATAAATAAAGAAGAAAAAGATATGTAACTATAGTTGAGATATATATATATATATATTATTTATACATAGTTGAGTTTTAAAACTTTATAATATTGACATTTTATAATTTTTTTTTTAACACTTAGGTTTTATAATAATTTCATTATTTTAAAAGTCAAAAAATTGTTTAATGATAAGTAAATGGTAAATTAAAAAATGCACATTACTTATAAAAATAACAAAACCTTTTTAACATGCTACATTGATTACATATTAGAAGTAAAATATAGTATTAACTCTATGTAATCGCTGTATATTAATATCTGTCTATGTAATAAATATAATTGTCGAGACTAATTGTTATACAATGTTTCAATAAAAAGAAAAAAAGAAAACTTTATGTAATCTCTAATGGCTATTCAGAAAGATTAATAATTTAGTAACTGGTCTTGTTGACGTCTGTCAAATTAGTATTTTCTCGCCACTCAAGATTAGTTGAAGTCCACCTTATATCTCTCGTATTTTTTGGTGTTCTAATCATTTGTTATAAAATTTAAATACTATACTTATCATAGTGTATTTATAATTATACATTCAAAATAAAGATAATATTAATAAAATAATAAATACAAGCCTGAGTTTTCTGAATAATACCTATTTACGCTTTGCAAAAATTGATTTCCAATGAATCATTATGCACGTCATTAAAATTTAGTAGGAAATTTGTATTTTTTGTTTTAATACTACAGTATTTTTAGTATATAAATATATATATATATATATTACTGATGACAGAGACCAAATAACTGAGGTAGGTACTTCATAATATTATATACAGTATCTACTGTTAGGTATACCTATATTATATCATGAATAATTTCAAAAAGTATAAATAACATACTTAGTGTGTTCTTACTTTTTCTATCTGCAGTATAACAATTTAATAATAAATTATTAAAACATCAAAAATATGAAAGATATGGCAGACATCAACTAAATCTAAATGATAGAAGAATAATTTCATGGCAGGCATCGACTAAAAACTAATACTTACCATAATTTAAGTAGGTATACAATTATTAACATATTTTTTTTAATTGAGATTAAGTTTAAAATTGAAATAGGTAAATCAGAATCATTTATAATTTAAAATTAAACAATTATATTTTATTCGAATCTAACAATATTTCTTGATATTCTCAAGACTTTTTTTTATTTTTACTAATAAAATTATTTTTTGTATCAAAGAAGTAAAACATAGGTAATTTGCAAATTAATGATAAATCTTAAGTATATTCAAAAATAAAAAAAAAATTATTAAGCAATATGTGAGTATCTGTCATGATTTAGGCATATATTCACAAAACAGAAAGAAAAAAAATACAACATCCACTAAACTAAAAAATGTAATTTTAAATAGAGAAAATTAAGTTTAATTAAATTGGCACAAATAAAAATAAATATGACAAAAAAAAAAAAAAAAATTAAATTGGAAATAATTTTATATGTAAGAGACAATTGCATTTCATAACTTTACTATTGAAATGAAATCGGCTAAGCTCTAAAATACTTTAGGACATAATTTCAACATTTGTACAAACTCTTTAAAAACAAATGTACAACAATAAATAATGTCCACTCAAGATAACATCTTTATGGTAGTAACTTTTATTTAAGATGACATAAACAGAAAAATCTGAAAACTTTTCAATAGAAATTATATTATAGGTAGGTACTGGAATTTGTACTAAATATTTTACTTGGCACAATAATATTTGTTTAGGTATATGAAACTTTTACTTTATAACTTTTTAAATTAAAAGTATAAGGTAGGTAACTAATCTTTTATACAAAACATTTTTTTTTAATTAAGTTTTTTACAATCATTAGGTACTTATACCTTTACTTATATAACAAATATAGTGTTAAATAAATAATACAAAATATTGTCTGTATATATTATTCACAATAATAGGTAAAATACAAAATATAAAATTAGCTTTTTAACCAACAAAACAATTCAGTATTCATTAAAAATATAACAAATTACTATGCATCTATCCAAATAAATTAAAAAAAGGTTTTTTTAGTTCTTTTCAATATATTCTTATAGTTGTCATTAAACCTAAATATGTTGTTGTTTAAATAGGGTAATAATAGGTATATTTTTCTTAAACGTTTAGAGCAGTGAGAACACATTAAAGTTTAATATAATTTCTCAATTTCTTAGAAATTGGATCCAGATGTTGCTTTCTTGTCAACAAATTATAAATTAACATAACCATAAAGTTTTATAGAACTACAAAGACAGGCCCAGACATATGGCATATTTCTTAGACAATATCACTGACATTGGATTACATTTCTGCTTATGAGGGAAATAGAAATATGTATAATGTAAACTATATCTGGACTCATATTTAAGTTGTAAAATAACAAAGAATTTGTAAATTTTCCAATTTACCAACAAGATATTTTTAAATCTCACATAGGTACTAAGGAGTACTTGAACATCCACGATATTCCATGTAATGCAGTAGGTAGTAATACTGAGCTGCCTAACTACTGTATTCATACAGTGATCTATCGAGACATTTTGAATTTATTGACAGCAATAGTAATAGGTAATTTGCAAATGTTAGTAAGTAGGTATTGGAATAGGCTTCAGGGGAATAAGTACAACCTTGGTATAGAAATTCTGGATCCATCTACACCAAACATAAAAGGCAATTATCAGAAACTAGTCGGATTGGTCAAGTGAAGCAACACAGAGACACACGCATACAATAGTTTAGTAATCGACATTCAACAATGATAGACGCATAAGTAGAGCATAATATTACCTCGGGTCCGGCAAGACGATTTTCTTGCTGGCTCTGGCCGCCGGGGTACACTTGCTCTTCTCCATGGCCATCAGGTAGCTGACATCGGCCAACACGGCTTCCAAATCGGCCATCGTGTGCGGCGGGTAGTTTACACGCTATTCGAACACTGACAAAAAACGGGTGTCAGGGCGAACAGACCCGACTCGGAATTTGATGGGAAAAAATCGAAACGACACGATATCGTGATAAGAACCGAACGACGTGTCGGACAACCACCACGACCAGCGGCGGCGGTGACGACGACAGCAGAAACAACAACCGAGTTAACGACCAACACCACACCAACAACCTAGGCCACGACGGTCGACAGCCTAGACTCGGTGGAAAACCATTATCACTTAACAGTTTTCACGGCAGTCGCGTACCCAGCAATTGCGACGGCCGCGATCCCGTTGGACACGGAACAACCGTGGTCACTGTGGTGGCCGTCGTCATCGCAGCCACGGCAGCGGCCGCGGCGTTCGTCGGACATGACGACCACGGCGAATTGGACGACGATGATCAGGCGACGTCGTGATGTAGCGTCACCCCGTCTGGGTTTCCGTCGGAGATCGAAATATAAAATAAACAGGTAAAAAAAAAAAAAAAAAAAAACCGACCGACGATTGCGGGGCGAGTGTGTGTGGTTCCTCTGTAGTGGTAGTTAATAACTACTATATAACTACCCACTAACCGGCCAGTGGTGGTGGTCGCGGTCCGAGAAAATACTATTTATAAATTATATTTCAATAATAATTATTTATCATTATCGTTTTATTGAGTGTTATGGTGTCGGACGGGTATCAGTCACCTGGGCGACGACAACGGTCGTTTAACCGACGGCGGTACGTAGTGTACGGTGTACGTAACGCGAAACTAGGTCGCCCTCGCGCACATTATCGTCGCGATATAATTATTGTCGTACGACAGGCCGACCACACACAAAAGCACACCAACGCACACACGCGCAAAACTACACACACACCAACACGAACGGCTACTCACACCAACGCGCGCGCGCGGGCGCCCGCAAAACGTCGTAGTGTCCGTGGTCGGGTAGCGGAGTGGGGTGGACAGCCGTTCGTAGTCGTAATAGTCGTATGCGAATGCGGAACGACAAAAATCTCCGCCGTCGGCCCGTTGCACACTTGCACCTCCACGGCTCCACCGCTCGTGAGCTCCGGTGGTGCTCTCCGGCCGATGCCCGCGAGTATCAGTGAGTATCACTCACGTAGTCACGTCTCGCTACACTGCTACAGTTACCGTGGCCGCCTCACCCCTCCCCCCCAAAAAAAAACACCACTTTGCGATATCACGTGCGACCGACGGCCAGATCGCATCTGTCGTCTTTTTTTCGCGGTTTTCGATCGCAAGGTGCCGCCAGTAGTAATAGTCACTATAATATTATAATATTGTTAT
>VUJU01003787.1:0-16924 GCA_009835225.1 Aphis craccivora | reverse complement strand
CCGACCACTGCCGTAGAGCGTGTACAAAATCGCATTGGTACCGGGCGCCTTATAACGAAGTTATTCAAAATAAAATGTTTAGATTTTTAAATACTTGAGATTTTTTAAATCACTTATAGTTATATTTCCTAGTTGTTAAATTTTAAGTATAAAAAATAATTATCTGTGTCTATAATTGAGGCGCTAACAATCTTTTCATTGTTTATATTTACAAAATTGGTTAGATATGAGATTCGTAATTTTAAAATATTTTAATAATTAATAATAATCTAGCAATATTTACAACTAATAAAAATGGCCCAAGTGTAATAAAAAAATATAATACGTACTAAATCTAATTTATATTTATGTAAAATAATTTTCAAGGACTATTATTTTAGTTATATGTATAGTGTATACATTTTAAGAACTTGGAAACCTTTAATTCAAATGTTTAATTAAATACATCAAATTAAAATATATATATATATATCCGTTTAACAATTTGTAGAATAAAAAGATAATTGAATCTCCACCGAATAATCCTTAAATGATAAAAAAAAAATTAAGTATTCGAATATATGATAATATTCAAGTGTATTTAAAAATTAAAAAAAAAAACAGATTTTGAATAACTCCATTATTAAAGAAAGGAAAGGGGTGAGTCCTTAATGAATCACTCTGTACCTATACGCCCATGACCCACATGAATGGGAATCGTTGTGACTAAACATATTTCTATATTATTAGCTGTTAATAATAAATTTGCTTAATTAATTATCAAACCTTTAATAGCCAATTTACAGCACTACAGCAGTACTTTCAAACTTTTAAAATAATTCTTTATCGCCTGCTATAATCAATAAACTTAAATGCGATATTTATAGTTCTTTAAAATAACCCATCAGTATAATACTCGTTTAAAAAATAAATACTAATTGAAAATAAATGGCTATAAATTATTTCCGTTGGTTTCTATTTTATTTTTGGTTAGTAAGGTTAGTTTATTTTGAACTCCAAGGATGAGTGAAGTTTTATTTCAATTTAATTTTGTTTGTTTACTGCCTAAGTAAGTTTTAAAATGCAATATGAATAGATGGATACAATGTTGCAGCTGTATAGGTACCTACATTACATAATATTGTTTCGTTACAAAAACTAGAGAAACACTAATACGTAAAATATCCAATGACCAGTAACTAAGTATTGTATAAATAATATTTAATATTAGCATATTGCTAAAGATAACTACAGGCAGTATAATAAATATTATTGCGTTTGAAATTATAGAAGTTTGAATTATAAAAGTGATCTGTTGCAACTATAATTAGGTAACGGTTTAAAATATAATTATTTATTTTTCTAGTTAATTATACCTATCTCCATTATTATACGAATATATGCAATCATGAAGTAGATAAATATAGTTATAATGTAGATACATTGTATTTACACACCTAATTGTATATATATAATTGTTTTAAATAATTATTTAAATGCAATATATATTTTAATAATAATAAAATGTTTTATTGAAATCCTACAAAAGTTAGTATTATTTTAAATATAAAAATAATTCATTCCATTATTTTATTTTTATTTAGAGTGACAAGACCCAAGGGGAATGTTCCAGTTGTGGGCAAGGGGCGTGCACACATTCGTTATTACACAACACCTGCCCATCAAAAACAGTATGTACCTATGTAACTATACTTTTACAATAAGCTTATAAAAACGTTTATTAGAAAAAATTAAAGTTCAACCTAAACAAAAATATATTGTTCTATTTTTCAACAGATATATTAAATTAAATTATTAAATAATCTGTCATGGTTAATTTACATATAAAATGTAATATAAGTATATAATTAGTATTGGTAAATAAACTATTTATTAATTATATTAGATACCTACTTAGATGCCTGTATACGGTTTATTTTTACTATATTATTTGCAAATTAATTTACCATGACATTGTATTAATAATATTAATATACATTAGTTCAATACTTTAGGTTAAAATACAATTTTGTTTATCAATGTGTATTAGTATCTTTCTTTGACTAAAGATTGTAACTTATGTTAATAATAATAATAATAAATAAAATATATCTAATTTTCATATGACATTACAAACTTATAGTATTTCATTTGAGAATGAAACTTAAACTTTACTAAAGAAATTTGTATATGTATTACCTCATTAACTATTTTACTATCTTGAGCTAAACAATAATGTTATTCTTTATTTCTATATATAGTTTAGTATAAAGGATTATTATATAGATTTTTAAACCGTAAGCCTCAGAGTTCTGGAGTCCATGACACTCATACCAAGGTCCACATGCTATTAACTATTATTAATACCTAAGAAGAAACCTTTGAAAGTTTTAATTCTATTCCCCGCGTCTTATTTATAAAATAAAGCCTTCTCGTTTTGGTTTTTATTTTAAAAAAGTTTTAAAGCAGCATCATATATGTATTCACATAGAATCCGAGCTTTCAAGTATTGAGCTCGATGTTCAAAAACCTATGCCTAGAATTTAATATCACCCCACCCTTTGCATTAGTTAGTAAAAATTAAATATTAAATTTTAAAATAAATAAAAATATATAATAATAACATTTTATGTAAAAGAGTTTTGGTACCATACCAGCTACATTGAATTATCCATCAATAGCACTATTACACGGCACTTTTGTAGTAGTTCTACTTGAAAAAAAAATTAATATAATGCATACCTGTTTATTATAATAATTTCAAACCTATCATAAATTAATTTTTAATGAATTTAGTCGTACGATATAATAATGAGTAATACAATAATAAATGTAAAAAAACTATCTCATATATATAACTAAATATTTGAACAGTCAAATTATAACATTAGTATTATTTTTTATCAGGAGGAACAAAATATTCGAAGCAATGGCGGCAACAAGCGTAAAATGCCACCTCACCCGATACGGATCGCTAAGACAATCGACGTTATCGCTCGCATCACGTTTCCTACAGCGTACGCAGTGTTTCTGATATTCTTCTTCATTCATTACACTAGTCATCCAAGCCATTGGTCCCAATAGGCATATTATTATGTATTATACGGGTGGCTCAAGAAGCTCAACGTTTATATAATATAGCAATATAATAATAATTTGATATAATGTTATTTTAAATACAATCAATACCGGTATTGTTTACAACTTAACATTGGACTTAAAAATTCAAGGGTCCAGTGAACTAAATTTAGATTTAGAAACAAAATTACTTAGCCTTGAGGAAAAAAATCTCATATTACGGACAAAAAAACATCTTTAAAATATAATAGTTTTATTAAATATATTGATACGATGTTAACGTACCGTTTTAATTGTTCGTAACAAAAGATACAATAAAAAATCCATTAGAATTTAGAATACAGCTAATTAGGTCAAATTATATGTATATTATTAAAATACTAGTTACATGAATATTTTTAATTTTATTATTCAAAATACTAACAAAGATTTCTATAACGTTGGCATTGAATTTTTAAATTCATAAATTCTCATGTAAATATCAATATATATTTTAGCATTATCCATAACAAATATACTTTCAGAGCTCACTTGAAAAAAAAAACAAAAAAAAATGTAATTATAAAAACAGTAAATTACCCCCACGAAAATAAAAGTCAACTGGAAAATAATCCAACCGATCTAAAAGTTTGGTAAGGAAGTTTAAACCTAACATAATAATATAATATATTATATTATAATAATAATATTATCCGTTTAGACTGCGAGTTATATAAATTATCATAATATCGATATATTATTATAGATATGAAGATTTTTTTTGTCCGTTGTTAAAGATTTATTTTTTCAAATTTTTTTACCCAATATGAATCGATAAATATATCAATTATAAAAATAAGTATAATACTATAAAGTAATAGGTATGCTGGTAAATTGTAAAAAACGTACAGTAGTTTTGTGATCGTACACTGCAGAAATTATCAAACGACAGTTGTATAATATACAAATATCAACGCATTGAACGCATTGACCTCATTAACTAAGTGCATATAGGTACATAACAGTTTAAGTTACGGGTAGGTGAACTACACAGATATTGTAGACTTAGAGATATAATAAAATTCACGTATTTTATTTGATTGTAAATTTACACCAATGTGTCATAATACTCATCATGTGATAATTTAGAAGCATTTATTTGTTCATTTTTATTGTACTTCTATTATTTTTTTTCTTTTGACAACAAGTAAATTTTTTGGGATTTTAAATTATAATACGCATAATGTATATTATAATTGCCCCTGTATGAAGTACAGTCATTCATTTTATGGTCGTACTGTTTAAAAATATCAATAATTATTATTAACAATAGTCTCTTGGATATATAGCAACATTTTTTTTATTTGTGGTGTGTATTCTTATTATATAACATTAAACATTTATATGATTTATGAAACATGAGTGCTTACTTACCATAGTTTCAAAAAAATATTTATCATCCAATTATGATAGGTACTTTATTTTTTGGTTCATCAGTTACGAACGATACTAAAAATAATAAAAATTTTCATTAATGTTTATCCGTTACTATCGTAATAGACGTATAGATCCATATCTTGGTACATTTCGCCGTAACGTTGTTATTCCTTAAATGAGTATCGTGAAAAAAATTTAAAGTAAAGATAAAGCGCGTCAAATCGAAATGTTAGATCACATTAGTGTTAAAATAGTCACATAGCCGTGGACCATAAAATTATATTATTTAATAATTAAATATTAATTATTGTAGGCAACTGTTGAAAAATATACAGGTAAAACATAGGCTCTTTTTCGAAATATTTTATTATAAGTAATAGGTACTAATATTATAGATATGCTAACATGTACACAGTATTCTAATAGATAATAATAATTGATCCAATAAGAAATCATTACAATTTCTATTGGTTATTTTTTCATTTATCATCATAGCTCAATAATAATCTATATAAATAGGTGTAATATATTCCGTTGTTTATAGATGAAGATTTTATTAATAACGCTATTTCGATCTGTTAAAAATGTCGGACAATCAGAACCTTGTATATTATATTGTGTACGTCTGGATCTTTTAACCATTTTAAAACGATACAGTAACTTAAAACACTACGCATATGTATAGGTGCAAATACTATATCAAAAGTTATTCTAAATACTACGTTTTTTTTTTTTTTAGACATTTTAAAATAATTGAAAACCGCCTTATTCACGCCTTGTTTAAAACGTATACATTTACCAAATACCAGCGTAAATTTCACGTACAGGGTCTAGTATATATTTTTACATCCAATACTTTCAAAGTTTAAATAGATATTATCTTATTTGGAAAAACCATAAATGAAGAATAATACACACTTGTCATCAAAGCGCATAGCCACGTACTTACCTACTGTAATTAGTATTTAGTACTATAATATATTAAGCTAATATAATCCACACAAACTATACTAATTTTTCATATTTTTAATTTTATTTTACGTTATAATTATAATTGTTTAACAAATAATCGTTCAGCATTTGAAATAAAATCGAAAAATGAACTCATTTTCAGCTTAATTTATATTAAATTTCGATTGTTTTATTTAAAAATATTTATATAAAATATAATCATACACCAAAAGATTCTTTAATATGTTGTTAATTTTACTCTGTACGTAAGTAATAAAGATTAAGTATACATTATCACTCATTTTTATTCATTCGAATAAAATAATATTTCGATTTTTTTTTTTTTTTTAATAAAAACAATAAATATACTAGTATATTGTATAGAAATAATAATAATAATAAATTGTATTAAGTTCTTCTTTTTTGAACAGCACTCTACTATTAGTACTTACTACTAAGTACCTACCTATAAATGCAATTTGCGCCATTTGAGAAAACTACGAATACATGCACAATCATATTAAATGAAAAAATCAACTTGACAATAGGTACACATCATTTATAAATCATATAAACAAAACTGTAATTTTTTTTTTGTACCTAGGAACTTTGAATAAACACATGAAGTCGTGATATCATTAATTTTTAAATTATTGCAATAATAATAGTATATTTTTTGTCTAAATAAATATACGTTTAACGACATAATTTATATATGTATTATATATTATAATTTGTATTATTTCATTTATTGCCTTATTAGTTAATTTCATTTAAATATCACACATAATACAAATTATTTTTCATGCTCTGTTATCGTTAAAGGTACACTAAGGTACGTGTTTTACAACAAGCTTTATTTTTTTACCTCATGACCTACCTAACTTGGCATTTCACAGAAATTCAAGGGATATAATAATAGGTATGGTATTCGATTTGCGAAGCCACGCGAGTTCAAAACACGAGAAATCACTTAAGAAAAATGAACTTTTGGCTCTAAAAGGTCAACTAGCTATAAAATTTACATGCACCCTGTGTCGTAAATTATACGTCTAAAATATTCTTTATCAGTCAAGACACACATTATGACACATTATACATAAATCACATTCTGTGTGTGACACAAATTATGCATTTTTCTTTGTCATTTTCTTGACGCAAATCACTTACGTTGATAGTACATAGGTACTTCTTAAAATATTCGTTTGTATCAATTTATTTTAGAGCAAATATCATCGAAATTCTTGTAAACGATTTATTCAATTAAAATCAATACAATTTTATGATTTAAAACTTAAAACTATTCATTCATAATTAATACTAATTTGCATGCATAAATATTACATTACTACATATAATATTATAATATTTTTAACACATTACAATACAAAAACTATAAAATTGACTACTTCAGAACTATTATCACAGCCTATTGGCCTTTATACTCGTATTATTAAATAGCTTATAAAAAACACAAGAATATTCAAAGTCATTAAATTTTCATTTTTTATACCCTATTTAAGCCATCTAGGTACGTAATCAAAATGTAGAATTTAAAAATGTAATATAACCAAAGCCATACAACTTCTGTGTATGCCGTTGTTTACTTGGTTTCATTAACGATTTAGGTAGTTAGGTATTACAATTGTTTGTTTCGTTGTGTCTTATATTTTATAATTATTGAGTTTCTATTATACAATAATATAAAACATATTAAAATCAAATCTTAAAACAACGTTTTCATTCAATTATTAATAAAAGCATTCTTGTATAATAGGTGTAACACTTATTTATTTAAAATTAAAATATTTTTATATTTTTAATATGTACCTACTTACCTTTCTGTCCTATAATTTATATAAACATTATAATTTATAAACAATAAATATATACAATATTATACTCGTTAATCGTAAGTAATCAATTTTTTTCAAGTGACAAAATAAAATAAATTACACAACTAAATAAATGTTATGAATAGGTAATTATACATGGGCATCCCCAAGGGGGGCAAGACGGGGCACTTACCCCCCCTGGAAATTGGAATAATGTTTTTTCCACAGCAATTGATAAAATTCCCAATGAGAAATAAGCTTCTAAACATAGGTCTACCTATGTATTTAGATAAAAAAAAAATTTGCCCCCTCCCTAGAAAAATGTCTGGGGACGCCCATGTAATTATAATAAAATTGAGAGTTGTTCCAAGTGATATTGTTTCTATTTTCCACTATTACAAAGATTATTAAAGTGAATTTAATTATTTTTTATTAAACTAATTAGATACCTACAACAATTATTACATCATATGATGGGTATACAAAATGTAAGACCGTAGTGAATTATTTTAAATAACATATACCAATAATATACATTATGTATTCTCGTCAATATTATAAATTTAAATGTGTGCCTTCTTGCTTGTATTATTTCGTAGGTAACTTGTAAAATATGGAATAATTATTAACTATCTCTCTTGCATACATAATATAGATATCTATTGAAAAGTAACTTTTTTTGAAAATTTACCTATCTATAGGGGTGTGTTTAGAAATGCCATATGGGATGATGGAAAGTACAAACAAAATATTCAAATCAACCTAACCGTGCGCCAATGCGTGAAGATAAATTAATATTCTCAGTAATAAAAATTTAAAAATGTATAAAATTCTGTCACTGGCCGCATGTGCTCTCCTTTAAATACACCTTTGCCTACCTATAACCATTGTATTCCATATTATGTTTCATGTATTGTGTACTTATTCAAAATATATCTTAAAATATTTTAAAATAAATGTTTTTAATCCTCAAAAATCTGATAATAATAATGCTATAAGTTGATTTATACCGCAGGCTTTGGGTTGTTTGAAATTTGTAATCGTCGTAACTTATCTTTACAGCTACCTCAATACTATAGTTATATACATACATAATTTATATTTCCTTCCAAAATTGACAAGCATTACACCAATAATATTATAAATTTTAAATTTCAATACACTTTAGGAATTTACCATTTTACCTAATGATAATTTTATTTTCATATTTCGAGAAATTACATTTCTTTTATTATTATCATAATCCTATTTATTTCAGCCTATGCTAGGTTTAATTTTATGAAAAATAATTGAGTTAGGTTATACATTTTTACTATGAAATTGTGTTACTTTTCCAACTTAACCATTGATTTTTATTCTGCAAAATAAGTAGATATATCTAATTAAATTATCAATTAAATGTAAAAATATTTTTTTTTTCATATACCTACCTACTTACATAATGTATCTCATAATACATTTGGTTAATTAATCCTAAGGTTTAGAAGGTGTAAAAAATCATTTTATATCTATACGAAAGAAGTAAAATGGGAGGAAAAATTAAATAATATTAAATATTATTAACAAATTTTGTTCATCAATTTTGAATTAGACCGTTTATAAAAATAAAGTACAAAGAATTAATGAAATTAGATTAAAATATAGGTAAGTAGGTACTTCAGCCTATACCTACTATATTAATTTTAGTATTTATGTAGCCGATAGGTAGGTAGGTACCATATACAAAACTTACAACCCATCCGTTATTCGTATATGATTACCTCTTAGCCCAGAGATTCCCAACCCGGGTACCGTAAACTTTATTTAGGGTTCCGCGAAATTATTTGAAATTTATTTTTTATTTTTTCAATAATAATTAAAAATAAAAATATATAGTTAATTTTCAATGTAATAATTTGTTTTATAAAATATTATATGTGTATAATGTATAGGTATAGTATATTATATCTACATCTTATTACTTTTGTTCATACTTGTCTTATGCACTGTTAAATAAAACCGAAGTTGTCAATAGGGTGCCTCTGGATTTTTAGAAAATGACTAAGGGTGCCGCGAGTCAAAAAAGGTTGGGAACCTCTGTCTTAGCCTAACTAAAATATATTTATATTTTGTACTAAATTATTAGGAAGGTAATTATCTCGTTTTGATTTTTAGTCTGATATAATATTTTAATCGTATAGAATTTTTACCTTTTTAGTATTTACAGTATTTTATGGCATGATACATGTCATAGAACTATAGGTTACATATAGTCCATTATTTTCTTGAAGAATAAATAAAAATAAAATAAATAAATAAATAGGTATCATTAATATAACGAACTCGATTTTACACTATCATACATTAATTTGCAATCATAAATCATTAGTCATTAGTGTACGTCATTCATAATTATAAAAAAAGGGATTCTAACACCATTATATCTATAAACAAAATAATAATGCGTTTTATAATGCCTATTGGTTATTTGTATAATGAACCACCTATATTTAATATTTACAATATTTTTTTAGGTAGGTACTATATTATTAACATAGCTTATTACGCTTTTTTTTCATTTTTATTAATAAAAACAACAACATTTAAAACACAATCGTAATATATAAGTGCCTTTGTGTAGTTGTACTGTTTTGCGAATAATGGTTGTAATTTAATATTGTTTAACAACATAATAATGGATCAACGGGTATATTTGTAAATTGCAAATTTTAATCAAAGTTTAGTGGCACATTGACCGTTATGGAAAACACAAAATTTCATTGTTACGTGTGCATAAATTTTATTTGGGTATTTTTAAGCAGTCAAGCATATCAATTTACGCTGTGTTATTATTTTTAAAGTTGTATAACTCGTATTATTATTATTGTTATATTAGGTATATAGTTATATTCGCAAATAATGATTTTATTAATTGTTGTTAGTTCGTTTTACTATTATATTATAGCAATCATTAATTTGTTTTAAATTTTTTTTTGCAGTTCTTTTCTATAAAATATAATTTTTAAAAATGAAAAATAACGTTATTCCTAAATGCTAATTGTACTAGTACTATATTGATATACCTACCTACTTAATAACTATCAATATACATACAAAATAAGTAATGTACTAATATTATGTAATATTACAGAATATATTATAATTTAACTTAAAATTGTATAATTTACTGTTTAACAAATAAATTAGTATATTGCTTATAATATTTTAACATAATATTTGGTAGTTTTAGATTCAATTTATATACAATTTATATATGTATCTATATTCTATATAATATTATACATAAACATGACTAGCTGATATTATATTTAATATTAATTTTCTTTAAATTATAGTGTAGCTACATAATTTGTTGTTTTATTTATCTAAAAATAGTTTTAAAGTACTTTTTTTTGCATTTGTTATTTTATACACAGGTACTAAATTTTCTTGTAATAAAAATATATACTTATAGATATTTATATTATTACATAATATATTTGATACACATTAATTTTATAATTTATTCATAGATGCATAAAATATTGGTATTATGAGTAATAAGTAATAACCTTTAACAGTAGGTATATATAGAGCATAATATAGCATTATACATTCATATCCAACTCCTGCTAAACTTTAAAACCTAGGTATACTTTTTTATTTTAAAGCAAATAAAAGAAATTGGTAACACGATTTATAAATATTTACCTACCTGAAATAACTTATTTCAATAGAAATTTTTTTAATAAATTATAGAACTTAATGTAGTGGAATCCATTCTTATTTTATAAACAATATAAAAAATTACCTCAACAATGTACCTCTCATACGCCCAAAACGTTCGTTACCTATACTTAGGCTTATACGTAGATCAACTAACTCGGGAAACTCGTACCCATATCAAAATACTTGCTTTAAATAAAAGCTCTCGCCTAGGTACTATGTTATCAACTCACATCACAACATATCAACTTAAAAAACAAGCTTCTCTTAGTGTCTTTGTCTAACACACACGCAACATAAGAATTCAGACGTGTTTTTTGTCCAACGTACCGATTGATACAGTTAAGAGATTAAGAATTTGTCGTCAAATCTACTTGAGAACGACCAGTCCATTTCTAAACGGAGTAATGAATGTATTGATTCTACAATGATGTGTTTTTTTTTTTGTCTGTGTACGGCATAACAAGTCGAAATAATGCTTCAATTTTAAAGTTTGGGAGGGGGGTGGTTTCCGATTACAGAGTGAAAATCTTTGGTGCATTATAGAGGTCAAAGGTAAACATTTTCCAACAGTTTTCAAAAAAATCGAGAAAAAAAAAAGTGACGGAAGAACAGAAATTTTTACGCAAAACCAATTTTCGGCCAAATCGATTTTCAAAAATGGTTGCAACTCAAAAACTAATCACTGTAAATACTTTAAATGTTCACCACATGTTTGTATTACCATTATTACATGACTAAAATTTCAAAATATTTTGACTTTTTCGAGTTATTTAGATACCACTAAAATTTTCGATTTTTCTGAGAATTTTTTTTTTTTTGAACTGTCGATAAAAAAATTTTGGATAGCCAAAAAAAAACTTGAATATTTAATACAAGGTTTTTTAAGAGTTGTTCTTATTGTAGTTAAAAAAAATCAAAAATCGTTAGTCACATTGTTTTTTATATACCTAATCGCTTATTTATAGTTTTTACGAAATATGTCAAAATCGCAAAAGTTATGTATAAGTAATCGATAAGTTATGCCGTACAGACATAAAACAAAAACAATATATATATATTGTAAAATAAACATTGTACCTATCACTTCGTTGAAAATCTAAAATACATTTTTTATATTACCTAAAAATGTATATATAGGTACCTATTGTGAAATTTGCAAGTAATTTTGTAGTTGAAAAATTATAAAATTGTTTGTGCTTATATCTAAGATTCAATAAGGTTTAAATTCAACACTAAGTTTTCCTTCAAGTAGCTATAAAGAAACCTCAAATCATCATTAGGAAAAATTTTAAATGCGTTTGAATAATAACGATTTATCCTCAAATGATTTTTAATATTTGTTTTTATTGTTTACATGATTTAATTTTCAAAATAATTAATTTCATAAATTATTAATATAATATACAATTAATTATTAATTTTGCTTATTTTAATGCTATTTATATAGGCGTTAACGAGTGTTATAGTATATAATAGTGATCCACACGGCACCTAATGTACAGCAGAGCGGTAGGTAGGTACACACTTAGTACACGCTTTTTTTATATTAAAATATAACTTTTTAATTACTGGTAATTATTGTAATGTAATGATTTCTAGGATTTTGAGAGATATCAAAAATGTGAACTGACCGTTCTCAAGTAGACTTGACGACAAATTCAAATTTGTTTGCAGAATTCTTATAGCTTTACTGTGTCAATCGGTACATTGGACAAAAACACATCTGAATTCTTATGTTGTGCATGTGTTAGATAAATAGAGGCAATCACCGTCACCAATCCCCTTAAAAAAAAAAATTAATCTATACTCCAAAAAATCAAATACATCCAACTTTCTTCCAAAAACCTACCCTCAAACTTTAAAAAATTTTTAACACCTTTTCCAAAATATTACAAACTCAAAAAAAATATAACAATAAAAACATAGCTAGTTTTAAAATCATTACATCCAATCATACTCTCAAAATCTAAAATCAATCATAATCTTTATTTAATTTTTGTGAAAAACAATATTATTACCTATCTTGTTGGTAATATATAAACAAACCTCTACAAAAACCAATATACTTAATATTATTTTATTTCCTTGAGTAAAAGAAAATTCTCCATTATTTTTAAGTACCTACTTTACAAAAAAAGTGCAAAAGTTTAATTAAATTTACTATTTTTATTTTTCTAATATAATTATTCTAAACTAAAGATATTTCAATGATTTTTCAAAGTTGGTGAACAAGGCTTATATAAATAAATAGAAAACATAAAATTGTAATTTAGATATTTCAATTTGAAACTTACAATATTGGTATGAACATAAAAAAACAATATTAAACAATAAATAACCAATGGAACAAAATATATAATAGTTTCATTAATAAATTAAATTACCCTTCATTGTCATATCGAAATTGATCATTGTTCAAAGTGGTAATACCCAAACCATATAAATGACCACAGTATTTTTTACTGTCAATCATTCCTTCAAAGTACATATCTCTAATTTTGAAAAAAGCCATGCCCGTTAATAAGGAATCGCTACCAGCCTGATGTTGAGGCCCAATACGCTTCAGTTCAAGTTGATCAGCCACTTCTTGCAGACCACCTTTCAAATTTTTACAGCTCTTCATTAGGTACTTGATATCATACACACAGGGGAAATACAGAGAAAACATCTCAAAAAACTCAGACTCTTCCTGTGGCAATTTTTCATCAGTCAACACTTTAACTAAGTAACCAAAATCAAAACTACTGTGGAATGTCATCCATTTTAAATTATCCATCAACACTAAGCCAGATGTTATTATGAATTCAGCAAAAACTATCGGTTCAATTCCATTCTCTTCATGATTTTTGAATTGTATTCTATAAAACAAAAATTGATTTTAAGAAATACATTAATTACCTACAAATTTTGTATTATAATTATATAAATTAATATCATTTGGCTTTTTGAAAGTACTTAGTATTATAAAAGAAGTTAAAAACAATTGATCAATTACCTGGAATTTGTTAATAATTCTATACTGTCTTGAGCGTACATGTCTTCAGACAAATTAAACTTAAAATTGAACTGCCATGTTGTATATTGGCCGGTAGGCGTCTTACCATCTTCGTCAAAAAATGAAAGCCCTAATTGAATGATTCTCAAAAGATCAACATTGCATCGTAACAACTGGTATAAATAATCGGCAGCCGTTTTGAAATCACCAATTGGTCGGGCTACAACTCCAGGAAATTCTGTATCCATGGCTACATAACAATATTTTGGCAATAGTTTTCGTATTGATGCAAATTCTTCTTCTAGATTATCAGCCCATACATCTTTTATACTACAATTGGGAAGTATCCATGTTTGTAGTTCTGGTTCTTGTTCATCTACTTCACTGGTAAGTATTAGATTATTATCAGACATATCAATGTTGTTATGCTAAACCTGTGCAATATGTATACATAATATAAGTCTTAGGAATTTTTTTTTTTTAATGGATTTAGTTGTATTTGTTTGAACATTAGATAGGTATACCAACTATTAGGTATTTCATAAATAACTAGAAAAGTTAAAAAAGATAAGACAAAATCATATTCTCTATAATATGACTTTACTATATTTTTAATTTTAATATCATTGCATATTTATACATACCTACTACACAACATTTAATTGATTTTTATAATAAAAAATTGTATACATAATATTATCAAGGCATATTTTGTTCAATAAAACAACAAATAATAATAAAAAAAAATTTAATTTAGTTTAATTAATAATGTAAAAAATATTTTAATGTTTACAAATTAGGTAACCTACACTTTTTAAATAATTATTATACTTTTCAAAACTGTATTAACATGTAAATGAATATATTATTTAAGAAACTCTATAGTTACCTACTTAATGTTAAGTTTTGTTTAGTAAATACCTATTATAAATGTTTTCACTTATTTCTTTGATTTCAATTCTATTAAATTATAAACCCACGTGGCCACGTTAATATTAATAATAGGAAAAAAATTGTAAAATAATAGAATTTATCAATAGAATTAGAATACTTAAAGTACACCTAAATTAATGAAATTATTCAAAAAGTAAAAGTAGCATACTTTATGTATAACCACAACTATAATGACAATATAGATAAAATGTATCTACCTACCTAAATTTTTTTTTAATTTACATTGTACTTTATACCCATTTAAATATTTATTTACCAACATCACAGGCGTGCGCAGGGTATGCAGAAGGCTACCACTATGCAGATACAGGGGAGGAGCAAGGAGGATATTGAAAAATGGTCTCTGGTATGTGTGAGGCTCTGTGTTCGTTCAAGGTATGCAGCTGCATACCCCCTGCGCATGCCTATGACAAACGTGTACCATTGTACCATAATATATTAGTCATGTTATTATTTAAAAATAAATTAACATTAAAAACATTAAAGATTACAACTATACAAACTTTAAAAAGTATATTGGTTTATGACAGTGATATGTACCTAATTTAGTAGTTTAATTAATAGGTATTTAATTAAATAATTTTTATCAAAATAAGATGATCGGAATTTTGAGAAAATGAGAAACAAGATTGATTGAATGATAATTATTTTACCTATGAATTTAAAATATATTGTTTTTCAAGGTGGTAATATAAAATTTTATGTCCAAATATTATAACTATAAGTATAAACATTTTATTTAAAAAAAAAAATACAATATACTCAGATATTAGATAATTAGCTGTTAAAAATAATTAAGAATAAACACATAAAACACTAACTTAGTATCTACCAATAAGTAATTTGAAATGGTTTCCCATTTTCATTTTCATAAGATCAAAGAATAGAAAAAAAAATTATACCTACCATACAGCAGCGTTTTGATAACTTAAAAAAAGTACTAGAGTTGAAAGAGATTTAGCTAATGAAATTAACATAAAATTACCTAGGGGCTAGGACTTGTACTTAATTTATAAATAGTATTATAGTAACTATCTACATAATGAAACACAGTAGGTATCAAAAATAATACAACATAGTTTATTGATTAATCTGACAAATTAGATAGGTAATATTACATTATTACCTATCTAATAAGTGGCAAAAATTAACAAATACAAATTTAAAAATACCTAAGTAAGTACAAAATTAAAAATATAGTCAAAATATGGATATTAAATTAATAAATAAACTAGGAACTGATTCTTAAAAACTAAAACAAGCTACTCAATAATGTATTACCTACTTACCAACAAATTTGTATAGGATTATTAAAATGTAATAGGAACAAATAGGTAGGTACCAATTAAAATTTATGTTTCAACCACATTATTACATTTAATATTGTTCCATACATTTTAGTCGTCTACAAAAATATCCTTGAATCGTGTTCTATTGATACTACTATAAGTAATCTAAAATGAATAATGATACTTATAATTGTTAATCATGAGGAAATCAAGTAATCAACAGTACCTAAACCTAATGGCAATTAGTCCAGTATCAACTATCAAGTACATATAAGATAAACATAAATTTATTAATAATTATTACCTATTTATTATTATTGATTGTTGACTATTGATAATTTGTATTATTATATTTTATTAAGTTTATTCCTGATATTACATATTACGGGAAAACACAGTGATCATATGTATAAATAAACGAGATAAAACCATTCCGACCATCACCATATTATTTAAAAGATATATACCTAATAGTAAATACTATTAATTAATTAGTAATTATAATTTACAATATATATAGTGTATTATATATTTATACTACCTACATTAGATAATAAAATTCAAAATTATGTGCACTACGAAATTACAAAGTACCTATACAATGTCTAAACTGTTTTTTCTTCATTAGATTTTTGTATTGATTGGCTTAACTCTTAACTATATTTAAACATTTTGATAAATTTTGAAAAAATATCTACTGCATAGTATGTGTATTAAAG
>VUJU01003786.1:0-23207 GCA_009835225.1 Aphis craccivora | reverse complement strand
AATGGCGATTCTATACTTATCTCTTGTATCATAGATTAAAATGTGTAGGATCACTTACAAACTATAATGTTATACAGTATATATTAATTGTTATGTCAATTTAAATCACATTATATGATAAAGAAAAAATTCTATTTATTGCCACGTAAAAAAAAAAAAAATGTATTTTTTAAATTTAAACTCAAATATATTTAATAATTAAATATTTAAAATAAATTTATAAGTATAAAACTGTTGTAATAATAATAATGTACAGTTTAAATCTTTACAATTTTTTTGTAAAATCATTATTTTAAGAGTTATAATTAATTATATTAAAAAAATAACGATTTTGAAGATTTTTTTGTTATTAAAACTTTAGAGGTTTTGCGGCACGGGTTAAAGTTAATCATTTTGTCCAAAAATTTTTTCTCATGGTTTTTTTTAAGTAATAGAACCAATTTGAGGGAGGTAACTTGAACATTTTGGAATTTTTTTTTACTTCATCTATACCAGAGGACCACCCTTGTATACAATATATATATATATTATATATCCTTACATTAAACATCATTAATGGTTTAGTTGGGTTGTGATAGCCGATTACTCGATAACGACATGAAACACAATATAACACAATAATAAGTTTAATAATAATACTTTTTAGAAATTGTTCATAATATATTTAATGAAAAAAAATTATTATTCGCGGAATTCACTTATCCATGTATGCCCTGCTACTCTATTTCGCGGATACTCCAAAGTATACTGTATTAATACTTATTAAAATTTTATTTAATTTTTTAATATTTTAAATAATTGTACAATTTAAAAATAAATTTTATAATTACTTTTCAATACACTCGGGGCGATCAGATAATGCTTCGAAAATACTACTCCATATATCCAAGCATTGATAATAACATTCTAAGACATCTTGCCGGAATGTAAATTGTAAAAGTAATTCTAAGAATTCACCATTATTGAAATGATTATCAAGATAGTTCCAATATTTTCTAATGACTACAGAGAGAATTTCAATTATTATAATCATGTAACTGAAAAATGTAAAGTTTATTAGACTTATATTTTTTAAAAGTATACTGTAATACTATAATACTTTAATGTATACTTACGCTTCGCTTACAAAACCAATTTCAGGAACAGAAATTATATTTTCAACTAAACGGAATGTATAAAGACATAACTCAGATAAAATGAAATATCTATCTTCTGTTTGAGTGTAAGATTTACTAAGAACTTCATTAAATATAGTCAAAATGTTAATGGATGTAGCATTCTAAACAATAAAATCAATGATTTCATACTATTCATTTATTAAATTATACAAAATATACCTCTTTTTTCCCTAAGGGCATCAAAACATGTAATAAATCCGGAGTCAGATGCTTTTCAAATGGAAGCCATGTAAACATATCAGAAAACACTTTTGTAACAGCTTCATATATTTCATCAGAATTTGATGTTTTATGGGCATTTTTTAATATGTCTAAAAACAATTTATTATTAATAGTTAGTTATTTGTAGCAGGTACCTACCATCTGTTATAATTATTATTAAATTAATAATGTAACATATTTTTCAGTATAATAGTAAAATATCTATACTATAATAATTTTACCTGAAAGTATTTCAAACAATTTAGGAATGTGCTTCAAAAAATTTACTTTCAGTTCATGTTTTCTTTTGCCTAAAAGATCTTCTTTTGGACTAATAAATTCTTCAGATGACAACAGCAAAAATGATAAGCCTAACAGAACTTGATCAGGGTTTACAAGTAACTATATGAATCACAAATATATTAGTAACTTATTTATTTGCTTTTAAATAGGTAATAGAAAACTCTTACTTGTGCAATATGATCAATAAAATTTGGATACCGTAAAGGCCAATCATTACGGGCTATATCGACTAATAACTTGATCATTTTACTGATCATATATTTTGGATATTCATTGTGTTTCATAACAATATGGTTAAAGATTGCTTCCCTCAATGTTTCTTGGGATTTGAAAGTCATTTTTTCCCATTTCTTATTAATAATCATCTATTCATCAAACATCCACGTATAATATTAATAAATTGCTTTGTACTGGGTGGTTAGATAAAAAAAAACTAAATATCTTACCTCCATTATATTCAAACTGAACATTAATAAATATTGGTTTTTACTGTTCTCCAGATTATAGCAACACTGCACCCAACATTTGTCTCGCTCTCCAAACTTATCGAATTCTTCTTGCATACATAACTTAACAGCGTTACTGGAATTTGCGTCATAGAACTCTGTTAACATCATCTCGTAGTTTTTCATTTCATTTTCGTAGACCTAAATAACGCGAGATAGTAAACGTCATTCGTAATATGTAAACTCAATTCTGGAATATCGCACGTAGAACATATACTTACGACCACGTCTTGACCGTTCATAATGATGGTTATTGTTAACGGTGACAGTTAAAATTTCCAAACGATCAGGAAAACAATTTGTTTGGCCAACGATTTCCGTACATTTGACGATCGCCCGGCGGCGTTAGATTATATTATTGGCGATGATATGATGTTTACTACAGCACATCATTTATAATTTACATGACCATAAATTTTCGGAAATGATACCGTTATTTAATAAAGTCATTAAGTACAAAGTAGAAATCGGTAAGCAGAAAGCACAATGTAACATAGTATTTTTAATTTGTAACAAAATTAAAAACATTTTCGAACGTTATCTCGGTTACTATCAGATCAGTGTAACCAACCGTAAGACTTCGTGATATGTTATTGTCATTGAAATGTGTATAATATTATGTTATTACCATTGATTAATAATTAATAAATATTATATTAATAATACAGAATATACGTCTGATGAAATTTTCATCTATTCTGTATTTAACCTATGTACTTCTTTATAAATTATAAAATCAAATTTGGTCAAGTAATGAGTATAGTCAATATAATTACTACTTACTTATTGACATACGGCTAGTTTGCTATTACCATAAACAATTACCGGTTTTGAAATTTAATCGAATCCATAATTTTGGATTATTTATAAAACCGTAAAAACGGGGGCTTTATTGGGTGAACATTTTAATTTAGAAACATTATTTGTATTTAAAACACGGTATATTATAGTATATAAGCTGTAAGGTATACTATAATATAGTAAATATTATAATATACGAGTATAATATAATCCATCGTGATTTGAAACAAAACAAAAATAAGCAACACAATATTTAAGTATGATTTATATAAAATATTTGTACACAAAAATATCAAGCAATTAATTTCCTTATGGAAATGTTGGAGCCCGGTACTGGTTTGTTATTTTATTATAGCCCCGCCGCGGGGAGTGAAAACTTTATGGTTCCGCTATCCATAATAATAAATACCTACATTGTAAAAAACACAAATAATCTAATAATTTGACAGAAAAACGTACCATTACTAGGAGGTAACCTATCATAGATATTTATCACATAATATGGATCGACATTCTTTGTATAGGTATATAAAAGAACAAGCCTTTCTTATGTTCTATTTTTGAGATGACACAAAATTAACATTTTTCAATATTTCGAGTTGTTCCAAATTTACTCCTGAATGTTACACGTTGGCCGATTTTTCATTTTTTTTTATTTATTTAAATAGCATTAAAATAAGCGAAATATTTTTAAAATTAAATCGTGTAAAGGAAATGCCAACTTAAATAATTGGCAAATTTTTCAACAACCAACGACTTATACTTACTGAATAATAACATATACCTATTGAAAATCGATTGAGAATAAATCGTTATCGTTATGCAATTTCGTAAAAATTTAAGATTGAAACCCATATATAATTTTACCTAAAGGTAATGATGTTTCGAGTTTACACTATAACTATTTGAAGGAAAACTTTGTGTTGAAGTAAACCTTAGGTATAAATACTAAAAATGTTGTGTAAATTTTCAAGTACCTAATACAAAATTATTTGCAAATTTCAATGATTTCGACATATTTTTTGAAAATTTGATCTTCAATGGTTAGGCAACGATTTTTAATTTCTTTTTAACTCGAATAAAACAAATTATAAAAAATCTAGTGGTATTATCTGATAATTTTTGGATACCCAAAATTTTGTTATCGACATTTCCAAAAAAAATATTTAGAAAAATCGAAAATTGCAGTTGTCTATAAATAGCTAAAAAAAATGTAACTGTATATAGATAACACTAATATGAACATTTGTCATTTGGTGAAAATTTCAAGTATTTACAGTGATTATTTTTTGGGTTACAAGGTTACAACCACATAAAAAAATCGATTTTTTTGATAACTTTTGGAAAATATTTACTTTTGCCCCCTTTAATGGACCAAGGATATTCAGTTTGCCATCTGAAACCACTGCCAAAGTTTTAAGTTGAAGCATTATTTAGACAAGTTATGCTGTACATACACACACAAAACACAAATCATTGTAAAATCAATACATTCATCACTACATTCAGAATCTAAAATTATTGTTAAACATAATACTATATAATTTTTTTATAATAATTGATCTGAATAACCTAGGGTTAGGTTATAATTTAAAAGTTATATTAAACAAACCAATAATTAAATAGTTGTAGCTTTTGAAATTATGAAGTTTTTAAATTCTATAATAAAATATTGGAAAGGAAAACCAAACAGTTTACCCAATGAATAGCAAATAATTAAGTATAATATAATTATATTATATTTAATTTTTTTTTTTTTTTTGTAACAGTTGTTTTTATTTACAAAACATAAATATACAAAGGTAACTATAATTTATCATGGAGAACACAAAAATACTTAGAAAAAAAATACTTAAAATTAAAGTTTTAAAAATAAAAATATAACACTAGTCGATTATGAAATATAATTTCAAATTATTAGTCAATATATATAAATATATATATATATATATATATATATATATATAAGTCAATATTTTAATGTTGAGGAAGGTTGTTAAATAAATCAATTTCTAAGGTCCGTTGTCTTAACAGTATAATAGCATTGGTTATTTTTAATGCATGACCAAGTGGAATTTTTAATATATTCATTATATCATCTTGATTTAACATTAAAAATGACTCACCATCAATTTCCTATAAAAAATAGTCACTTATTAAAGAATTTGTAATATACCAATAATAATAATAATAATAAATATATACTTGATTAATGAACCGATTGGATATACTAATTTTTTCATAAGTATTAGAACTTTTTGAGGAATTAGTTTCAACTACTTTTTTAACATATGAGGCCACTTCTTGAACAGACCATGTTCTTGCATCAGTAGTATTGAATAATGGTATACCTAGTTGAGCATTATGTCTGGTCCAGTATTTGCATTGTTGTTCCATATACACCGAACCCAAATTATAACCCACAAGAGATAAGCCAAGTGCTTTGCGCAAGTTGTTATTATTGCTACTTGGAATGTTATTAGAAAATGAATTTATATTGTCAGAATTACATTCTGATTCAATATTATTTGTATCAAACACAAGGTTTAATCTGAAAAATTAAAATTATTTTTGATAAAATCAATTATAATTAAAATAATGACACTTATAGTCATAAGTATAAAAGTTTATCATACCTTCTTTCATTTATTTTTTCTTTGATCCTAAACAAATTATTATATTCTGTATTTTTTTTTTTGTTTTTTTTTTTTTCGTTAGCCTGATGTATATTGCTTTTATATCTTGAACTATAAAATATTCATTAATTTAAATTGGTTAAGATGTACGCATAAATAAAAACATTTAAAAAGAAAAATTTAATACTACCTTGTTAATTTTGTGGTAATCAAAACATTATTTGCTTTTAATCGATCAGGCATCTTTCCTAACCCAGCTACAGCTGTTTTCCATGAATCCATTTCATACGGACAATCTCTTAATTCGATATGATCATTTTTTAATCTATTTGATGAATTTCCATAACCTTTACAGCCAAGGATATGGCAATTCCATAGTGTATTAGGTGCTTAAAATATACATAAAATAAATAAATAATGATAAATGGTATAAGAATATGGTTAGGTAATTTTAAATAAAATAACAACCATTATAATGTTAATATTGAAATGACATAGAACTATTAATTAAAGATGAATTAATGGGTAAAATTGTTAATGGGTTCACTTATTGTTTACTCTAGTAATGTGCCTACAATTAATTAAACATAATATAAGAGTTGAGACTAAATTCATTAACTTATCCTAATTATTTTTATAAATGGTAATTTATACCTGGAGGTAGTTCAATTGGATGGTTAGTTTTTGCAGACCATCCAACAGGATGAATGTCTGGACTATCATCTTCAACCCAGTAGGCGTAATTATCATCAAATCCATCATATACAATTTTTAGTTCATCACCTCTAACATCTACTACTCTAGCAATTCGTAACAGTCTTGGAACAACAAGATCAACCACCTCAATTGTCATTTTATTAGAAAAGTCTCTTAATGGTCGACGGACAAACGCATCTTCAGGCACAGGATTACTATTTGTTTCTTTCAAGTATTCAGTCCAATTGAAGGGTTTTTTTCCTTTCATATCTAAAAAGTTGTAATATTTTAGTATAGATTTAGTGATAGTCAAAATAAAAACTAACCATTATAACCACTAGGTGGAGACAAAATTCGACCATTGTAATCACACCATCTTATTGGATGTATATTAGTAGATGTAATATCAGTCCAATAATCAAAATCATCTGTCCATCCATCAAAATGAATACGAATACGATTACCCAAGATATCAGCAACAGTGGCAACACATATTAATTGTTTTGGAAGTGTGCGAGTTAATTTATCTAATGCTTCTAATTTATCGCCGATTTGAAATTTATGTTGATTTTCATAGTTCTATGCACAAAAAATACATAATATATTTTAAAATATAATTTATAGCTAACAAAATAATGAGGATTAATCGAAAAATTAATATTATTTCTACCATTTGTATAATGGTAAGTAATTATTATGATCAAACACTTAATAAAACAATGTTATTAAACATTTTTTTATGTTCCACAATACATACAATTTTACAAAACTGTCAGCTGGAGTTGTTAACAATACTTCTCCTCAAAACTTCATTTATATGAAAAAATGTCCAATTAACAGGGAAATTATGACAAAATAAATGAAAAAATATAGGATTCGCTATTGAAAACCATCTAGGTGATTTTTTTTTTTAAGTAACTTATAAGATTGAATTTGAATTTAATTACATTTTACAACATCAAATATAATATCAGTTACCAAGTAGGTTGCGAGTTTGAAGATTACATATCTTTTTACTAGTATAAAGTAGTAATTTACTGTCACTTACATTAATACTTTTAGTAGAGACAAAATTGCGTTTTGGAGCTGGTAAAGCTTGACACTCTCTAAGATAATTAATCCAATTAAATTCATTTTCATAATTATTTGGTGGTTGTAAAATCCGTGAATTCATTTCACACCATCCGGGATGAAACAAATTCGGGCAATCCGCATTTACCCAAAAATCATAATCATCCGGATAACCATCAAAATGTAATTTAATGCGATATCCTAATAAAAATATAAACATACCAAACAATAAAAAATAAAATTAAGTAAAACATCATTACTAAAATATAAGCATAGACGCAAACATGGAATAGCTTGAGAAGGAGTACAGCTCCATAATTTATCAGTATATTTAATGTTTTTAACAACATACAGTATATTTAGTAATATATATTATGATATTTTTTGTTTTGTTTTATTGTGTTATTAGTATTTTCAATAACCCAATTGAAATAATGACTAATATTACTAATACTTTAAAAAATGAGTGTGTAATTAATAACTCTTAACAAGTCTTTCAAAATTGTTTAATGTAGTAATAATTTTGTCAATAAATTTTGCTACCCGTGAAAGGTAGTTTTCTGACACGCAAAGATTGAAAAATGGATGATATTGACAATGTTACTAGTAATTAGAGTTTAAGAGGTTTAGAGTTACAACATTGGAAAAACTATAAATATTATATCAATAATTAATTTTTCATTATTTGTAAGATAAATAAAAAAATTAATTTAATATTGTATACAAAAATAATGTTTAATCATAGTAATATTTGAAGTTGTTAAAGCCAGGTATTTTGATAGATTTATTATCTTTTTAGTTATTAAATAATTGAGCATAACTCTCCTCAATGTAATTTCTTATTTGCATCTACCATACCAAATCAAATTAAATTAAAAATTACCGCAAACTTCTGATACTGTCATTACACAGAATAATGCTTCATGCTTGGGATCAATACCTTCAAGTTTTTGTCCTACTACAAATAAGTTTTTCTCAGATGGAAAAGGTCTATCAAACAATTTTTTAGGGGCAGATTTAAATTGCATCCCAATCATATACTTCAATACATCTTTGTCTTCTATGAGAGGCTAAAATAAAATATAAATATAAAGAATGTATACAAAATGAAATCGTTATTTGTAAAAGTAATACTTTGAGATCAAAATAGTCATCATCATCATCATCATCATCATCAACATCATCACCATAATCATCATCTAATGCTTCTACAGAACTAATTGGCTTAGATAATTTTAAAGAAGATTGATTTTCTTCTATTGATGGTCTATTAAAAAAATTTATCAACTGTTTATCAAAATCATCATTTTCTTTAATCAAATCATCTGAGCAAGAAGTTGTTAGCAATTGTTTTCTCTTATTTATTCTATTTTCCAATTTTGACAATAAATTTTTTCGATCAACTGTAGATGTTTTTGATAGATTTGCAGTTTTATCAACAACATTTTCTTCTTCAGTTCTTATTTTTTTCAAATCTAAATTTTTACAGGCTAAACTACAATATAAATCATCAATCAATTCAGGTTCATACACTAATGTATCACAATATTCATATTTGCAAGAAATAAACTGATTAGATGTATTATCATTTTCTGAAAATAAATATTAAAAATTTGAATTTAAAAAAATGTATATTATCATATAGATTATAATACAATTTTTACCTTCATTGGAAGAATCACTTAGATCACTTATATTAATTACTTCTTGAGACAATAATACTTTATTCTTATTTGATTTTTTTTTAACTGCTTTTCTTATATGTAAATTCTAAAAAAATGAAAAACTGTATAAATATAATTTTAAATTTTATTTAGCTCAAAAAAAAAAAAAAAAACACAAAATCAAAACAAACAATACCTTTGATGTACTGGTTTCACAAGAATTTGCATCTAATATTTCATCACTAGAGGTATTCGAATCATAATCACCATTTTTAAGTATTTTAAAAGAGTTAAATTTTGTTTTCGATTTGTTAAACGAGTCTAAAGATGATGACTTAATTGTTTTATGATCATTTTTAGTTATTTCATCTGAATTGAAACAAACACAAAGTAATTTATAGAGAAGCAAAAACAAATTGTAAATAATAATTTATACGAACCATATCCAGAAGAATTTAATGGTGGACTATCTGAAGACAGATCAATAATTCCGGTCGTTATAGGACTTCTCGAGGGACTTCTTCTTTGGCGATAAATATTGTTTTTTTTAATAAAAGAACTAGAATTCTTTTCTACCGAATCCTTACTTGTAACGGTATGAGGAATAAACTTTTTAATTTTTATTTCATTGGTTAAATCAATTGTTTTAGATATTCTACTCCAAGCAGACTTTATGGATGAAGCCGTAGGTACAATTTTACGCTGAACATTTTTAGTTTCCTTAGTATTTGCAAATTTATATGAATTTCCTCGATGAAAAAAATTACCAAATTTATGTCCATTTGAAGTAGGATTTGTTGCCATTTTTTGTTTAATAAAAGTAGAGTTTCGTTTGAATACACTTTCTAAATTAATAGGTACCTGTCCTTGATCTGGAACTATTTTACATTTTTCACTAGGTTGTTGTTGCATTCGAGCTACTGAGTTGGACTCTTCTTTTTTTTCAAAACTTGATGACATAACTGTGCATTGTTTATTTTGATCGTTTAGTTTAACTATAGTACTTGGAGCTCTTAATGTAGATGATAAAGACTTCATTGATGAATTTTTTTTAGGTGTTTTTCTGGTTATCATATAATTCATACCATTGTGTGGGATAATAAAAACATCTGGTGTTGAATCCTTTGAAGATGTAAGTTTGTAAATATCTTTACGACCAAATTTTTTATTACTTGACAACTCTGGTTGTAAATCCAATGATTTATTTTTCGGATTGTTGATTGTAGCCACAGATGCTAATTTAATTTGATTAGATTTTACCAAAGGATTTAATTCAGAAAAAGAATCATTTTTTGAAATAAATAATTTTTTTACATTTAAAGAATTGTTTTCTTTTTGTTTAGTATTTTTAGTAGCTGCAGTAGATACAATTTTTTTATTTATTGCAATTGTTTGCTTATATATTTCTGCATCAGAATCATCTTCTGATTCATCTTCAAAACCATCATGTATAGTATTCTTTTGTTCTGGTATTTTAATTGAAGTAGGTATATTCAATTCTTTTCTCTCATCTATAATTTCACAATTACTAACATCACTCAATGAATCACCATCATCATCATCACAATTATCATCATCTTCAATTACCATAAGTGACTCATTATCCAAAGAGTATTGAGATAAGTCACACTGTAAATCAGTTTCACTTGTATTGTCATAGCCACTATATAGCAATGAATCATGATCTTCAAATGAATCTACATCCTCAATAATTTTTATATTTTCATCAGATTTTTCCATGTTTTTTTCAATAAAGTAATCCAATAAACCCTGAAAAAATGTCTTCAAATATTAAAATAATGTCAATACAAATTGTATTATTTTACAGTAGTATTAAAAAGAAAATATTTAAGGTTCTGAAATAATTTACATTATCCAAAAAAAAAAATGTACCTACAAGATAGTATTTTAAAAATAATTTAATAATATAGCTATTAACAATTTTAAGAGTACAACTTTCTTCTGAGTAATCAAAATAATGCCCAAATTTTAATTGTTTTCTTAAATTTCCATACTACACTATAGGTATTACCAAATAAATTGGCTATCTCAACCAATTGTGACTAGAAAAATGTAAAGGCTTTACATAATACCTACTTTATTTTTTATATCTTCTAAGCTTCAATCCTAGTAATTGACATTCTAACGCATAAGACACAACAATACAAATTATATGCTTATGAGTATGGCCCAAAAGTCTATGCATTAAAAACTATCAACATTTGTATTAAAGTCACTAAAATATGAATTTAATTTTTTTTTTGTTTTGGGCAAATATAATTATTAAAAGGTGGGGAAAATATTTACAATTATTATGAATAATATAATATATGTTGTATTTACTTCAAGAATTATAATTTACAACTAGGAATTTTAACGGATTTGTTATCGGAGTAATCAAGAAAATAACGATTAAGGTTTTAATTAAATTAAGTCAAAAATATAACTGGTTTATCGTTTATCAGTATTTAAATTACATATTATTATATTTTTAGAATACAACTTATAATTTTAAATAAGTTTTAACCTATGTTTATTTTGAAATACACTAAAAGTCTGACATTTTCATGAAATATTAATAAAACAAAAAAATATCACAAGTAAAGTGTAATAAAATGAAGTAAGTAAAATGCTATTCTATTTAAAAATAAGCATATTTATGCAAAAAAAAAAACCCTCAAAATATGCAAAAATATGGAAACTAAATTTTTTTTTTGTTTTTTTTTTTTTTAACTCATTAAGTTGTGATTCAAATTTATAGATCATCCAGCAAAAAAAAAAAAAAAACATGCAAGTGCATGAACTTCCGAGTCTTACTTATGAGTTATATATATTCTAATCCATTACATAAAAAACAAACTTATATATCTTTAAATTATTTGAAAAAACCAAATATGTAATATTCAATGATTACTAAATTTTAAATTGAGATGGATTCTAGATATAAAATTAAGATGAAAGTAATTATGTTTAGCACCTAGGTAATACAAAAATGGTCCTTAAATCTTCTCATATTATTGCCGCTTGATTTTCTATCTTAAACAAAATTTTACCTGACCATACATAATTTTCATAGTTAGATTTTTTCTGTCTAAAGAGCTAAAATTGAATTAAAAATATAATGTTTGGTAGCTTTCTAAAAACATACTTATCACTAGACATTTTATTGAGCACAAATATATTATACCTAATTAAATTGAATACATTGTAGATTAATTAGTTAATAAAAATTAAATATCATCCTAAATTTATAAAAAATAAATAAAATATTAAAATATGTTTTGATCTTTTTACTTGTGTAATTTAAAACAATTTTACCATATTAATTGTAAATAATAGTTTATGTATATAGGTATATGTAAAATAATAATAAAAAAAATTTATATATATAGAATAATTATAAAATATTAAAAATTAAACAATGTGTATTTAAATTAAAAACAATAGAATTGACATTTTTATTAAATAAAATTTTTTTTAAAACTGATTATAATATTAAAAATTAAAATCATGTCACTAATGCAAAATCAATATAAATATAATTAGCTTCCTAGGTATAGGTAGTTATAAATAAATATATTCCTATTTATCAATAATACTTAAATAATACATTTTAAAAAGTATCATGATTTAAGTTAAAGAATTAGGTAAAACAAGAAGAATAAATAATATTTATTAATTTGAATTGTTTTTAATGTGCTAGGTTTATGAAGAAAAAGAATTTCTTGATTAAATTAAACAATTAAAAAATATCTAAAATTAAGAATGTAAATTTGTTTGAATGTTTTTTTTTTTTTTTTTTTTTATCTATATTGCCTTATTATATAAGATACTATTGTTATTTGTTATAGTATATTATATTATATTTAAACTTACATGTAAACATGATTATTCATTAAGAAGTCTCCATGAACTTCAAACACAATAAAAATAATTTTTTTTTAAATATATTGTATTTTTTTTTATTATAAATTTGTTCCATAAAATAAAATGTAAAAAAAGAAAAATGAAAGCCAGCCAAGAAAATTAAAACTGAATGTGAATTCAGTACTTTTTTTATTTTAAAATTTTCATTTGAATATTTAGTGTACTACTAAATAACTAATAAAAATAAAGTCACTGGAAAATTCTATATACATTAACCATAGACGAAGACGAGTTAAATGATAAAAAGTGTAATTTAGTTGTTGGTAACACGAGTGGACCCGAGAGAACAAAATGTCATGGAATAAAGAACAACGGCTGTCCAAACTCCTATAATACTCTAATATTTTTGAACTGATGCACACGCCACATTATACAATGTACTATATAAACGTGAACAACTAAACGATTTCACAAAATAACGACTATGAAGTACGAGTTACGACTAAACTACAGTCAACAGATATTATACAGATAATACAAACTAATGTAAACAATACAATTTTCTAAACTATAAGTATTGATGACTGATGTAATTATATCGATGATGTATCATAATAATATACACGGTTTGAGTTTTAGAGTAAATGGGGTGAAAACATTAAAAAAAAAAATCGATTTTGTCTTATGAATTGGTCGGAGGGGGGTAGAAATACAAGTGTTATTATATATATTATAGTATAACGATATGCCTTGGAAAAACTAATGCTCACTTACATAAAACTGTATATAAGAAAAATTTGAATGAGTAATTGTTAGCACTGGTCAGATTCGACATAGTTTGGGTTTATTATGAATCCCGATATCGGCAAGCCTTATGCAATCCCGGATGAGAGCCACTCAGACTCGGGACTTGGGACTCGACGAGTGTCAATCATGGCGACTGAGGACTGCGTCTACTAAAAAAAAAGGTAGACACTAAATTCTATTAAATTTTTACCGTAAAATAGAAAGACACCACCTCAAGCCCCCACCTAACCCAACATTCTTGAAATCAATGTATGTAAACAAAAAGCATGTGCGTAGGTATGTTGTAATTTATAAATTATACCGATACTATAATGATTTACTTTTGATTAAAACTAATGAATTAGGGAAAAAATGTTCAATACATGTAAAAAAAAAAAAAATACAATTGTACATATTATAGTGAAATGGGTAATTTATTATTTTTATTATAATACTATACCAGAAATATTGAATTAAAATGGCATAACTTCGTAACTATACATTGGTTGAATTGACTTAATATTATTTTTTCATTTTTTAGTAAATAATTTATCTATTCATAATACTACCAGAAAAACTGATTTTAAAATGGCATTGTCTTAAAACTACGTTCATTGTTTTATTTTTATATATTTTTAAATGTTAGTATATTTAAGCCAGTAACCATGATAATTGCTATTTTAATTTTAAAACTAATGATATTACTTAATACTTTTTCAAACACCTTACCACAGTTATTTCTATTTCATAAAATAAACATAGATTACATGAAAATAAAATTTATAATATACCTGAACGGTGTTCTAAATAGCTAACTTCAATTATATTTGTCTTATTACGGATTACGATCTTTGAATATAAATAGGAAAACGGAAAACTACATAAAAATTCTAAAAAATTGAGTGTGAAATAACTAATGTTTAATTGTTGTTAAAAATAACAACATAATTATTGTAGTACAAATTTAAAATTTAGATACACACTTACTTGTGAATAATTAATTTATTTTAAAAAAAATATATTAAAAAATAGAAAAATTTGCGAAACAGTTTTGAACTTATGATACATAATTGTTTCCCAGTTTAAATGATTAACATAGGCGTGCGCAGCCTTCGGTTTCAGGGGCAGCAAGAGATTAATTTGGCCCATTCTTCCAATTCACCGGCCCATAGTTTTACTTTTTTTATCATTGGGTATCAAAATTTAAATTATATTGGTTATTTGTTTTTTTTTTTCTGGATAAAAAGTTATACAGTAAGGCACAAAGCCACTAAAGGTGTACTTTTCCACAAGCCTATAGTTAATATGTACTGTTTAAAATCATGGCTATTTTTTAAAGCCGTAGTAGACAGGTCTATTAGTCTATTTATACTGTTATACTGGTAAATTCTACAATCATAAAATATTTATTAATACTTTACCAAAAAAAAAGAAACAATATTTGTAAATTTTTTTATTTACAATGGTCGTCATTTTTAGAAATATAATTTTACCGAGGCCCATTATTCAATATTTACCGGCCTCGGTAACCTTAAAGAAAGTCCAGGGGCAGCATTTGCTGCCTCTGCTGCCCCCGTGCGCACGCCTATGATGATTAATAATATTTTTATCAAACGTTCAGGAAATATTTTTATGCGCCGGCGCAGCATCGTTTTCAGTGACACGCTCCTATAGTCCTGTTGAGAAATAAGGAGAGAGGCAAATTCTAAAATACTTATTTTGAGGATAATTACAAAATATTTAATATGTTTAAGTAGTATGAATTAAATAAATGTTATACTTATAGTTAAATAAGACTTATCATGGAAAAACGGCTAAAAAAGTTATCGTATTATACTATTTAGTATTCGAATAACTCTCACCACTAATAAGTACTTTATTATTTTCATTGTACAACACTACAACATATTGTATACCTATTACATGTTTCAGATAGCGGTATCTAGTATCTACTCATATCATAGGTTTGAATACACATGTAGTTAACAAATTGTTATTTATGTGTACATAATTCAAAAAAGTTTTTAAAAATCATTAAGTTATTATTATATGATTATAATTTATAAGAAAAAAAGTGGGTAAGTGGGTACCGCTCTGCTGTACATTAGGTACCGTATGGATCATTATTATATAAATAGGAGTGTTCAATTTGAATCCTATGATAGGTATCATTGTATACGAAAAACGTTTCTGAATGTAGATGATTTGTCAGCCTATAGGATATAATTTTTAGTGGTCGGTGAAAAAGGCGGTTTATTTTTTAATGGCCTGAATACATCAAAATTTAAGTTCTTTTGTAATTATTATAAGCTTAACTTATGGAAAATCTCGTATTGAAGTTTCAACTCTTAGCCACTTAAACAAAAATTTTTATGAATTATATACCTACAAAATGATTTGCAAATATTCATGGTTTTGACGAATTTTGTCAATATTTAAACTTCAAATGCTAATGAAAAAAAAAATTGTGCCTATGTATTCTTATAATTTTTTAATCACTAAAAGAAGAACTTATGAGGAACTTTGTATTAAATTTTCAAGTATTTCGATTGGGCCAAAAAAATTTTATCGACACTTCAAAAAAAAAAAAAAATTTAAACTCACTTTAAATTTTTCCTATAATGATACTTCGAGTTTTCTCTATAACTACTTGAAGGAAAACTTAGTGTTGTATTTTTAATCCTTAGTTATAAACACAAACAATTTTATGATTTTTCAATTACAAAACTACTTGCAAATTTTCACGTTTTCGACAGATTTCGTAAATATTTGAACTATAGAAAAAATAGGATTTTTACCAAATGTTTATGTTAGTGTAATCTATATACCGCATGGGCGGATCCAGGGGGGTGGCACTGGGGGCAAGTTAACCCCCTAACCTAACCCTCATTGGAAAAAAATTACATTAAAAAAATTTTTGAAGGAGCTATATCAAATAATATATAATTCTTTCTATAAAGTTCCCCGACCGTAAATACATGCTGGATCCGCCCTTGACATGCAGTTAAATTTTCAAAATATTTTGACTTTTTTTTGAGCT
This sequence comes from Aphis craccivora, assembly GCA_009835225.1. Taxonomy (NCBI): domain Eukaryota; kingdom Metazoa; phylum Arthropoda; class Insecta; order Hemiptera; family Aphididae; genus Aphis; species Aphis craccivora. The sequence goes on along the minus strand of VUJU01003786.1, from coordinate 6,458 downwards.
ATTTACAGACAACTGAAATTTTCAATTTTTCTGAAAAAATATTTTTGAAGTGTCGATAAAATTTTTTTGGCCCTATCAAAATACTTGAAAATTTAATACAAAGGTCCTCTTAAGTTATTCTTATAGTGATTAAAAAATTATAAGAATACATAGGCACAATTTTTTTTTATTAGCATTTGAAGTTCAAATATTGACAAAAATTCGTCAAAAGCATGAATATTTGCAAATTATTTTGTAAGTATATTTCATAAAAATTTTTGTATAAGTATCTAAGAGTTGAAAATTCAATATGAGATTCAGGCCATTAAAAAATAAATCACCTTTTTCACCAACCATTTAAAATGATATCCTATAGGCTGACAAATCATCTTCGTTCATCAGAATCGTTTTTCGTATTCAATGATACCTATCATTGGATTCAAATTATACACTCCTATAATACATAATAATGATCCATACGGCACCTAATGTACAGGCCAGTACAGCAGAGCGGTACCCACTTACCCACTTTTTTTTATTGGCGTTTGAAGTTCGTAAAAATCATGAAGATCCGCAAGTTGTTTTGTAGTTAAAAATGTATAAAAAATTTAAGTTGAGCGTTGGTTAATGAAAACAATTTTATAAGTTTAAGTTTATTTAAGTATAAGTTTTTACGTAGGTAATCAAAAATTCACGCGTAAAGCTGGGCGTTTACTAGGTCTGAGAGGTCGGTGCGGCACGGGGCGACGCAGAACGGAACCATAATAAAATGCCTGTAAACTAATATAGATCCGTCCACAAGAAGGTCGGCGTGGAACGACGTGACGCGGCGCCGCTCTCGGGAGCACCTGTGACTTTTCGAGGTCGGCGTCGCATAGCGCCGCGCTGGCTTTTTGACCTATAGTGGACGCCCAGCTTAAAAGAACGATTTACTATCAAATAATTTTAGATTTTTGTTATATAGTTAAAAATTACTAGTCCAAGAAACGTGAAACAATGAAACATACACCAGTTGTTTAAATTGACATTTTCTGTACATGATTTAATTTTTGGGTATTCAGGTCATTAAAACATAAACCACCTTTTTATCATCCATTGAAAAATATATATTCTAGACTGATGAAAGTATAAATCATCTCTGTTTCAGAAACGGTTTTCGTATACATAATGATATTATTTACCATTAATTCAAATTTAACACATCTATTATATTTGTTTTGATCGCGATTTTTCCATTTAGTTAGTAACATTCCTTTCCCCGAGGACACAATTTTAAATGTATTAAATTATTTTAAATCACGCTCGATAAGTAATTAATCAATTGTATTACTAAAATATTAACTACTGTAACGAGTAACGACTAATGAGCATACTTATACATCTAATTATCATTATTACATATTTACATTATAATAAAATAAATTATACAAACTACAGTGGTACAATTATTTTCTTGTTTACTTTTTAACTTTTAAAATAATTTACTAAAAACTTATTAGATGTAACATTGGATATAAAATAAATTATACTTGAACCATTTTTAAAAATTATAAATGTTACAGATATATTAAGTAATATTAATAACTGAAAATTTAAAATCATTATTTTCGTCCTTTATTTTTGAAAATCATAATTTAACTTTTAAACCTTAATACCGAAAAAAGAAACTACCAAAAAATACCTACTTGCAGTTCTACGAGAAATTCATATACAAAAAATTGCAGTAATTTGAAAATAATATGGTATATATTATGTATACTTCAAAATTCCAGAAATCAGATTTTGAATAATTGCATAATTGAAGAAAAAAGTGCTGAACGTGCTTGATGGAGCATTTGTACCTACCTATATGTTATTTTTTATCTTTCAAGTCAGTTATATCAAATAGTTTCTTTAATGTTAGATTGCGAGAGCAATTACTTTTTTAATATTGGACATTATAGTTCTTCTCAAAGCATTTTAAGTAACTAAATACGTCTATATAACAACTGAATAGTTAGACCTAAATAATTTAAATTATCATTTCATCCAATAATTAAATAAGTAGTTTTGGTATAAGACTTCTTTACCGAGTGACCTTAATTTTTCAAATTTTTGTTTTTGGAAAGGGGTGTTTTAATGAGTTAAGAGCAATGGTGCTAAAATAAATTGGTGGAAGTAATTAGTTTTTAAGTTATGACAATTTACAATTATTACTATAAACAACAGTACCTAATTGGTACTGTATATTGTATACACGGCGTTAAATACTTTAATACCGGTGGCTTCAACGCCGCGATTAATAATCATAGGCGCAATTTGAGTTTTAAATTTGGGGAGGCTAAATAATTGGCATGTATGTATCTATATATATATATATTTCAGAGAGATATATTGCGCTTATGTTAATAATTTAATTTTTTGCATTTTTTTAACTGTTTTTAATGTTTTGAATTACAAAAATAGTACCCTAAAATGTATTTTAACCCAATGCCTACTTGAGATGGCGTTGTTTAACAAGTCGAGGGATTTTTTCGATTAGCGGAGCGTAGCGACGAGTGCCAACACACGCGCATAACTTAAAAAGTCTTATGTCATGACTTAAAGACTAATTATTTCTGATAATTTATTTTAGCACCATTATTCTTAACTCGTTAAAACACCCCTTAAAAAAAAAAATTTAAAAAAATAAGGTCGCCTGGTAGTCTTGTTCCGTAGTTTTTAGTACCTTAAAATAATAGCTATAACTAAATAATAATAAGTAATAATAACTTCAATACATACCTACAATTACTAACATTAAGTAATGTGAAAATAATAATAAAACAATAATATTTTTACTCCAAACTGCAATGAAAGCAAAAAAACCACCAGCGGGCAACGGCAATCGTCACTAATTAGTTCAGCGTTGGTGGAAATTAAACCACTAGAGTGCGTCTGATTATATTATTGTTCTCGAATAATATTATTGTAAAAAATATTTTATATTGTCAATCAAAATAAAATATCACGAAATACGAATCACTATCCATAATATTATCTATAATGGTTGCATAAACACAATTACTCAATATTATATTATTATCTATGTCTGTCCGGGAACCAAACAGAAAACAATTTCCTAAGAAAGAGCTACCAACCACAGGTGTACCACCACGGCCATGATCGATTATCGAGGGAATAATCTACCTCCATCCATCAGCTGCAGCAGCCTGCAGCAGCTGTACCACGGTAAAGAGATTATAATTACGTATTCACTACACAATAATATTTATATTTTGCCTCAGCAGTTCTCGCAGCCTGCAGGTGTTTTACAGTGTAGCGCATAGCGGACTTCCCGGTGACCAACTTGTGTGAGGAAGTGTTTACTGTTTTGCCAAAGAAGTCCTGTGATAGGATAGCATAATTTATTTATTTTCCCGTGTTAATGGTAGAATCACAGAATAGATTAAATTTTATCTATTCTGTGGTAGAATGTAGGTCTGTTTCTGTTTATCGGCCGTTTTTCTACGACATGTCATCGATCAGCTGCATGTGCCGCGCCGACTGTTTTCCGTTTGGTACTTTGGTATCGTTTCTCGTCTCATACTATTCATAGTTCGTGCCAAATTTCCGATTGGCGATTACTGACATACTGTGTAGATTTTGATAAATAATTGTAGTAATTTGTTTATAATAATATCGTTTTATTTCTTTATATAATATAATATTATAATCTTAACATTCGATTTTGAATCGGTAAGTCAATAGCATTCCGTTCCGTTTATGATGTGAAAACGAATTTTCCATCATCTAAGTACGTTCAAATATAGTATAAACAATATGTAACGACAACTACTACGTTGCCGCTATCGATATCGCTACACCGTTGTACGTACGAACTGACCGCCACAATATTATTATAAAAGGTAGTAAATTTCTCTATTAACAGTTTTTACATGATATTATGATTAGAATAATTATTTAAAAAAATTTAGAATAATTTTTACTTCCGTTTATAATAATATTATTCTCATGGCAATTTATGTTGTCGCGTAATTTTGTTATCGTATTGTTTACGCGTCTTTTAAGATTTAAAGACGTTGTCGACGATTGTTGGTACGCAAACACTTATAATTGCAAATGATATATAAGTACGTGTGGATATTGTTAAAATATATTAAATATATATTATTAAATGGCGTTTGTGGCTTGATCATAAAGTGAACAAGGTTCTGTTTGTCAATAGTTTTTGCAAACCGGCGTTGGACTTATAAAGAAAAAATTATGAGTTTAATACAAATTGCGTTCACATTAATCGCCTCTTTGTTCATGAGTAACATTTTTGCAGATTGTATAGCATGTCAGAAAATGTACACATTTGAATATGCACAGTATAATAACAATATATTATGCTTTCAAATTTCAAATTGTTTTCACTACCCAGTGTTTTCTTGAATTTGTTTTTAGGCTTTCTGTTGATTACAACACATATTAGTTGCTTGACAATCAACCAAGATGGGTCAATTTATTAGTACAAGTCACAACGACAACAGCAACGATGAGCTTATTAATTCATTAATTAGGAGAGAGTATATACACACAATTAATGTGGAAAAAGCATTCAGATGTGTCGACCGTGGCTTTTATTATACCAGTGGTAGTAAACAAATAGCCTATAGAGACAATGCTTGGCAATCGGATAAAATTCATTTGTCTGCACCGAGTGTTTATGCTACTGCTTTAGAATGTTTGGATTTACAAAAAGGTCATACGTTTTTAAACATTGGTTCTGGAGTAGGGTACTTGAGTACAGTAGCCGGTCTTCTATTGGGTAAGCGTTATGTCAACATTTGTTCTTTGTACTACCTATAAATTTATACTCTAGACATCTCAACATAACATTTTCCTTTATTATTTATAGGCGTTAATGGTGTTAATCATGGAATTGAAATTCATAAATCTCTAATAGATATTGCGTATACAAAGTTAGATGAATTTAAACAAAATGCTGCAGCAATTGATTATTTTGAATTTTGTGAACCAGTATTCATCGAAGGTATAATATATTTTATTCATATTAATTGAAGTAATTGAATAAGTATCTACTTATAAATAAATAGAATCTTATGAAAAAAATCAGTTTTAAATATGGGTTATAACTAACTGTTTCTTAAGAAGACGTTACACCCACATGTGTTGGTCTTCGTCTTACATGTATATAACATGCAAATTTAGAATCAATTTTATGCTATTTGCTTTAATAATAGTCAATTTACCTTTCATTAAAATTTGAGGTAATAATATTATCTAGACTAGGACATCTTAGGTTTTTATTGATATTTTAATTTTTAATTGAGTTACGAGCATTTTAAAGTTTTAATATTTTACATAACTATAACTCACTTAAAAAGTGTCCTCCTAAAAGTATTTGTAGTACATATACAGCAGTGTGTTCACCAAATTAGAGGACACTGCATTTCTCGGTCAAATTTTTTTTTTACAATCTGCTGGTATAAAAATACACATTTTTTGATACTTTTCAAAATTTTTGTAATTTTGGTCTGCGCATGCTCAGTAAAAACTTTCTGTTTTTAAATAGCAACACCTATTTTGAACACAATACCATATTTGAATAGGTTTATTTTTTTTAAGAAATTTTGATGTATCAACTATGGTTCTAAATTCAAAATTGACTGAATAAGAGCTATGTCGATTTTAATAAATAATAAATTTTAGATTCTGAACGAAGTGAAGAATGTATTGATTTTACAATGATAAGTTTTTTTTTTTTTTTGTTTTTGTGTCTGTGTACAGCATAACTAGTCGAAAAAATGCTCCAATTTCAAACTATGGGGGTGGTTTCTGATGTAAAAGTGAATATCCTTAGTGCATTATAGGAGGTAAAAAGTTAACATTTTCCAACAGTTTTCAAAAAAATCAAAAAATACAAAAAAAAAAAATGACGGAAAAACGGGAATTTTTACGCAAAACCACTTTTCGACTAAATCGATTTTTTTTTATGGTTGTAATTCAAAAACTAATCACTGAAAATACTTGAAATTTTCACCAAATGTTAATGTCAGTGGTTTCTATATATAGTTCATTTTTAAAAATTTTTGACTTTTTTTGAGTTATTTATAGACCACTGAAATTTTCGACTTTAAGTGTCGATAAAAAATTTTTGGATGACCAAAAAGTTTTGAAAATTTAATACAATGTTCCTTATGAGTTTTTTTTATTGTAGCTAAAAAAATCAAAAATCATCAGTCACAATTTTTTTTTATAAGCGTTTATAGTTCAAATTTTTACGAAATCTGTCGAAAACACAAAAATTTGCAAGTAATTTTGAAGTTGAAAAATCATAAAATTGTTTGTGTTTAAAACTAAGAATTAAAATTATAACACTAAGTATTCCATAAGTTTTCCTTCAAGTAGCTATAGAGAAAACTCGTAACATCATTATAGGAAAAATTTTAAGTGCGTTTGAATTTTAAATTTTTACGAAATAGCGTAACAAT
>VUJU01003785.1:0-23239 GCA_009835225.1 Aphis craccivora | reverse complement strand
TATATATATATATGATATTTACTGCGATAGAAAACTATTAAAACATAATAAAAATAAACGCACAATATATTGTTTATATATTTTGATTTTAATCACATATTGATATGCCCCTATTTTAAAATGTAATCTTTTAATCTGTGGTGCCTAAAATGTATAATATTAAATTGTTTTTATTATTGAAAATGTAATTTATAAACCTTCCGTTTACAATTTAACAAGTAGTGATATAAATGATATAATTGTTTTAATTTTCGAACATACCCTTGACCTTAATTCATATTCATCAATACGACTTTTTTTCTAACATATGATCCCATACAGCAGCGCATATGTCTTAGTGCAACACGTGGACAGTATAGTCTAGTGTGAAACACTAACTACAAACAAATTATAAATAGAGCTTTGAAGTTGCACACTATAATAGTATTACATTGCCTAACCGAACGTCTTAAAATTACAGTAAATCCAATGAGAAGTAAATCCTAAAAATAGACAAATCTGTGTTCAATATACTAATGCCAATTTATACACTTCGCGTAGGTATATAATGCATAAAATATTATAAGTAGTATAAAATCATTTGAAACTTCACATCATTTTCAATATTATATAATTGATAACTGTTGAAATACATGCAAATAACCAGAGTTTAGGTGATTATTACCTACCTATTCTTTATTTTGTTTATAACGAAACATTTTCACAAAACTTTTAAACAGTAGGTTTGCAACTGAAATGCCTAAGTTAACAAGTTTCGGTAAACGATAAATCGTAGGCCACAATATGGAAAATTAGTTTTTTTGCGATTAGACTAGGCTCTTTGGGGAAGCCCGTTTGTAAACTACTTATTATTTTTCCCAACAGCCTGCTGTTTTTCAGGCTCAATGCATACAGACTAACAGCAGGTCTTTTAAGAACTACAATAATTTTATGGCAATAACCGTTTTTAAGTATTTTATTTTAAGGCGGTTATTTATAATAACACACTACTTTATTTTTCCAGAAAGTGCATCTATTTGTTTTGCAGTTTTGCACGATGTTTTTCATATGTAAACTGAACTATTATAGTATTATAGGTACATATAGGTAGGTACATTATTTTTTTGTCTACAACTTGCCAGTATTATATTTTGAATGTCTAATACTCTAATGGCCCAAGATCTAATTCTTATAAAATAAAATAAAATAGGTAATTAAAATGGTTATTGCCATAAAATGACTGTAGTTCTTAAAGGTCCTAACTGTTGTTAGTCTGTATGAAATAAGCCTGAAAAACAGCAGGCTGCTCGGAAAAATAATAAGTATAGTTCGCGAACGGGCTACTTCATTACAAAGAGCCGTCTTTTCGCACAATAAAACCAATATAGTCTAAGGGCTACGATAGATATATTTAAAATTTAAATCAACTTTTCACGAGATTATGTTATTGTTATGTCCTATCACCTAATAGGCTATAACTTACGATTATGGTGAGAACTATTAGTGTTTGGCCTAAACATATTATAATTGCAGTACGTTTATAACCAAGATGTAAGACCTATATAATATGATACTAAAAATAAAAATAAAATATTAAATTTGCATTAGCCGAAACAAAATTTATGTGCAAATTAACACTTAGGGATTAAATTTCTAAATGAAAAGTAGGCTATAACTCTTTTGAAAGCTCAAGGATATGAATGATATGATGTAGGTATACAGTTTGGAGCCAATTTTTTAAAAACTGTGGATTTGCTTAAGGAACATTAGATAGGTGTCTTTGATTTTATTTAAATAATAATAAATAATCAATAAAATAAAATTTGAATGAAGATAATAGATTGAATGCAATCCGCTGTATAAGTATTTTAGATTTAGATTTTTAGAGGAAACATAAATGTATTGGTTTAAAAAGGTTTTTTTAAATAGTGTCAATGGAGCTGCTTTAGTCTTAAACTTCATGTCATTTCTGATAGCAAATTGAATCTAGTCCGTACTTCAGGAGTTCATAAATAAAAAATTCCCAATATTTTTCAAGATAATTTAAACTGCTACCGACATTCATTGCTATTCGTTATACGATAATGATATTAACTCAAAAATTAACCAGTAATAATAAAAATAAAATTATTATGATATAATTTATTAAATATAAGATAAATACATATGTATTTATATATTTGGCCAAAATTGATTTAAATAAATCGCACTAATAATAATATTAATTGTTGTAATAGCAATATAAATAATAAATATATATAAAAAAAACATTAAAACATTAGAAATATAGGTTCTGCTATAACTGACTTTGCTCTAAGGAATCTTTCTTCATCGTATATATTCGTATACAAATATACAATGATCTTAAATACAAATGTAATCCATAACAGTGACCTACTCGATTATGAAATACCTATACGCTTTTTTTCGGAAATAATTAAAAAATAAAAAACATAATAATTATTAATCAGTTATAATTACTAACAGAAAACAGTAAATAATTCACAAAAATATTTTGAACTAAATGTAGGTAGTATAAAATATGATACGACTGTCATTCGTCAGCTGTCACCGTAGAGTGTAGAATTCAATGAGACTTGGGATATAAAAAATAAAAAAAGAATATCTATTTATAGGACTAACAATAGGTACCGATATCAAAACATCGAAATCATTTTTAATTATAACATGACAAAAATTCCTAATAACCAACAACTAATAATTTATTTATTGCTGTTATATATAGATAATAGATAGAGCTAGGATGTTGATGACTTGAATTTTTTTCTTTTGATCCTACTCAATATTGTCAAATGCTATCCTAGCTAAAAATTTGTTTATGCTTCCAGGTTTTCTTGATATAGAATATACGAAATTTTTTTTTGCATTTTTAGCAATAAATAAATTTTTTTACATTCTGATGTCATCTTTTCACATTTTAAGTCATTTTTTGTAATTTTGTATAATGTGGAGGGCATTATTCTCAAATCTAAGATTTTTAAGAAAATTTGTATAATATTCAAAAAAAATAATTGTATTGTTATTATTGCGAGGGTTTTGTTGTGATTAAATTTATAGCGTACAGATGAGATTTTAATTTGTATTAACTGACAGACGTCGTCGTATTTTGTTTGAAAACATCGGACACATTTTAACCGCACAGTAAAACGGAACTTACATAAGGTAAGTATGTAAAACAACAAAATTCTTGTTTTTATTCAGAAATAATTTTTTTTACTTGTAAATTAAACTTCAAATTTATATGTTTACTATATAGCTATTGTACATATTTTAAATTACTCTGACTCTCATATACGTATTAATAATATTATAATTTTTTAAGTAAGTTGCTTACAGTTTTTTAAGTAGATATGTTTGGTTATTTTTTTAAAAGCATTTTTGCATTTTTTTCCTATAATTATAAATCATAAATATCTAAATAAAGTATAAAATATCATATTTGGGGATTGAGATTCTTCAGAGGAATGACATAGCCCTTCTGACTTCTGAGCACCACACTCTATTTGCATCCATGACTCTATTTTGTGTGTATACTCGGTAAAACAATAATAATATTGTTCGACATCCGAATTTTTAAGAGGAACGTCATGTGTTTTTCATTTATTGATCCAAACTAAAATCTAGATTATTTATAGCTACTATATATAATTCCAAATCGTTCTAGCATAAGTCAGTTTCCCCTATACATAGTTTATGAGTATTTCAGTTATTATGCTAAGATCTACTGTCACATATAAAAGTTGCTCAGGAAGATCCTGCAGCAGTACCTATATTCCGTAGGTAGGTACTCGGTATAGGTACTGTAATAATATACATCACGAGCACTTATTAATTATTATATGTAGACAATTAATACTCTATATATAATATTGTCTTCAGCCATCATGTTAACTGTTCGGATTTTCCCGCGTTTTTCCCCCTCGTCGCATCACTGCCATACGACGCGATGATGTAAAATTGATCGAAAGACGACGGCGTGGCAGCGTCCCGAGCAATAGATCGTGTGCACACACACACATATATATATATATATATGCATATCGGATTTCTCTCTTTGGCTCGTTCGATACACAGGACGATGGTGGAACGTGTCGCGGCGGAGGTGAGGGGCTTAAAGGCGTGCAAACTGACACTGCTATCGAGTTACCGGCACGAGCGTCCGTCCGTTCGCCACACTTTTCCGTCAGCTATATAATATTATATACGCATAGCTATGCTGCACCGTCATACGGCGGCTATCCCGCCGCTATATCCTTTCTCGACGACGTCGTCGTCGGGGGGCAGTGACGAGTCGAGGAAAGTGCCTATTACTATTATTATGCAGATATTATTATTTGTGATGGTGTCCGGGTAAAATCGGTCGGTTGATCGAGGGTGGCATGATTTATGGAAGCGCGGCGGCGACAAAGATGACGGCACGTCGGCACGTAACGAGTGCCAATGTATGTAACACGTGTCTTGCCCCTGTAGGTGTAATATAGGTGCAGTATATTTTTGGATGGGTGACGGGATTCGTAAAATAATACCACGAAAATGTGACCATTATATTTCTTCGAACTTCGCGCTAGCCCATGGCACAAACATTAGTTACTGCGATATCTTCAAAATCCGAATTTTAGATATATTATGTGTGTTGTAGACGCCGCAATGGTGCAGTATTATATATATATATATATATATACATGACTTTTCATAGAGTAAAATCAGTGAGAAAAAACATAACTATTGTGTATAAAAATGTTTAAGGTAGGTCGTATAATATAGGTATACCTATTTAAAATGTGTTCCGAAAAAAAGGTCATTAATGTTTGGAAAAATAATTGTAGGTGGAACTCAAGACATCCAATAATAAATGCCTACTTCTGTTTTTTATGAAACCTATACTTTATGATGTTACAATTTATTTATAAATTATAAACTACAATATATCAATATATGTATTCAATACAACTCAATTTTCTTTTCGTTTTTGATAATAATTACTAATTACTAATTAGTCTATTTTACCTAACCTCTTCAACAGTAATACGTATAAGAATTTTCAATACTGTGTTTTTCTATCGTCGTGTAGATCAGGCTTAACAAGTAACGGTCAGATCGATAATTAGATTTATGTATTATACTTTATATAGATTTAAATATAAAGTAGGTAACTGTGTATTTAACTCTTAAAAAGCTTAAACTTTTAAGTTATAATATAGGGAAAAATATTAAATTAAATAAAAAGAAGTTTTTTATTTTAATGAGAACTCATTCTGCTGTGTGGCAAATTTCGAGTAAAACTTGCCATTTGTTAGGTCACTGTAATGAATGTATTACATTTTAATTTGATAATAAGTGATTTCATACTCACATACAATTTATGCAATTTACAATTTATTGCAGCAACAATATACTACCAATAAGGTATTTAAATATTTAATACCATCCAATCATACGACATAAAATTATTTAATATTTTCACCTACAAATTAAAATCACGATTAAAACTTATGTATACAGGTTATAATAATTCAAAACGTATTTTCATGTCAAAATATAGGTACAATTATTGGTCGTAAAATCATATCATATTGAATATTTAAAACATTTTGCGTGTAATATATTAATATAATATAGGTAGTATAACAAATTATTTTGAATTATAATTTTTTATTGGAATTTTGGAAGTTTACCAAAAAATCGTAATTTATTGCTTATGATATGTATTATACTGTATAAAATGTAATTAAGTTATACAAACATAATATTATAAGTTAGAAAGAGGTGTAAACCTATACTTAATTTGTTTCAAACAAAATCGTTAATTAACCGGATTTGCATCATTAAAACAAATAAAATATTAATTAAAATACTTATACACTAATTTAAGTTTATGTTCCTTACTACATATTATTTATAAATAGCCAAATGAGTTTATAGTTATTTATTAGTATCTTAATAACTTATGTTGAGATCTAAGATATAACTACTATTCAGTGGGAAAGATAATACAGGTAAGGTTCATGTACTTACCTATATATGTATTTACTGCATATGCTGCTTCTTTCCGAATTTGATTTCAATGTAGGTATAAACATTTTTGATAAGAGATACTGGACAACAAAGTCTTAATCGCTAGTTATTTAAGTTATTAAAATATATAATAATGCATGAAGTCGTGTTAATACCTATAATAAATACTACGTACGCAGAATATTATACCATAGACATAAATATTAATAGTTAATACCTACCATTAATCGGGTAACGAAGAACTCAATTTTGGCACTCGGTATATCAAATAAACGAGTTTTAATTATATATACATATATACGATATTGTGTACAATGTACATGCTCGGTATATCGAACTCTCATATTTTCTAGCCAAATATAGAGTGTGGTGTGTGTGTGTGTGTGATTGATAAACGCATACCTACATATAATATAACTGTTCGTATGTATATAATGTAATATGTACACCTATGTATACATATATAGAAGTACATGTACATCACATTATTGTGTCCTCACTTTAGGGTTTACAGTTACACATTATATTTCATTATTTCACCCGATATCCACACTATAGCTATCATTATCCGTTCTTTGTGCGTCACCCAATACCGCCCGGGCGGCGACGTCGGCGGAGCACGGTATAAATGTCTGTGGAAAAACGAGAACAGCTTTTAATCAATCCATTTTTGTCTCTCCATAACTGCACACACGCGTGATGCGTATTATTATTGTAATATATATATATATACAAGTCAAGTTAGTATACCACTCAAATGTTATTTCAAGAATTCCAGACAGATTTATGATGCTAGTCTCAAGTCTACAGCGTGCGAACTGCAAGTGAATTATTTTATTATTCATACCTATATATTAGTGTAGACGTGTAGGTTTATACGCGTGCAACGTGCGAAGCTAAATTTTGGATAATTCAAAGTTAACTTTAAATTATAATATAAGCGGATTGTAGACTTATATTATTAAAACGTATAACAACGCGTGCAGGCAGGTTAAATGAGCTTTATGTAGCCTGTTGATAATTGGTTTAAGTTATAACTTATAAGTATAGGTATACCTACTCAACGCGTAGGTACGTCAAAGCTGTTAAAGTGTGGTCAAATTGCACTTAGGTTAAAAAAAAAAAAAGGTTAATGGTCGACTGCACTCGGATTCAAAATTGTGTTTCGACAAAAATAGAATGTATTTGAAGCGATTATAAACGTTTTTAAAACACACTATTCTCCTCTCACTTATATAGTTATATATAGGCTCTTTGGACTAAAGTCTGAATTAATGATTTTGATCATTAAGATAATAAAAATGATTTTATTTTTTGGTTATAAATGAGACACATTTTTTTTTTAACTATTTTATTATTTATTGCATTTATTATAATAAATTGAATTCAAAAACTCTAATCACTAATCACTCTAAACACTCTAAACTAACCTGGTAATTGATTTTTAAGAATATGGATTAAATTATTTTTCAATTGCCCTACAGTAGTTGGAGGTCTTAAGTCAGTATTCTACATTAAAATATAAGTATATTTTTGTATAATTGTGTAACAACATCAATAAATACGAATATGTTTGTATATAGTGACGAAAATTATTTATGAAACGTATTTGTATGGGTGATATTGCCTCTGGGTGGCAAATTATTCCTAAAGATGGCAATGGCATGCATACAGGTAACACCCTATATAAATAGCATGTAAGGCTATTTTTTTAAAATTTAACTACCTATTAATTTATTTAATTACCAATCATATTATGAACAATTTAAATTTACTGCATTTGAGATATCTTATTTGACTTTGCCCCTTCCCTTTTATAGCTTATTTATATCGGGAGTGGCTAAATTGTGACTCGCAAGCAGCATGTGGCTCGCGTCTTATTTATATAATCTTAATTTACTTACTATTGTTATACATTTAATTTTAATTTATCAAATTATATAAAATGTATTTATAAATATTTTGACTCTTGGCATATTTGTATTTGTCCATATGGCTAACGAACACGTTCATATTGGTCACCCCTGCTTGAGGCTGTTTTGTTATGTACACGGCGCTTTCATATATTCGACCGATAAATTAGCACTTACTAAAAAAAATGTAGGCAAAAGGTTACCGTTATTTCTTTTTAAAGTATAAACTAGATCCTATATTCCATCAATAACCACCCTCGAAGTTGAAAATCTAGATATTTGTTTGATTACAGGTAATATATACATATTACACAAAAAAAAGACATTGTAAAATCGATATATTTTCATCACACCTATTAAAATCTATTATGGATATTTTATCAAATTTAAATTGCAAGACGTTAACGACTAATATCCATTGTTAGTAAATATGTTTTGAGGAATTATAGTATTCAAATTATTTCTATTTTTACACTTTATTTTAAACTATTATTTCTACATAGGTACTTAAACGCTTAAGTAGTAGGTACTTACTGAAACTGATAATCACCATTCAACCAACGAACCACGACCAGAAAAAGTTTTCTGACTTAGTCAACGTAATGAGCGTAGGCACCATCAACAAGCTATGATGACTGGAACAAATACATTTTTTAAATGTATTATATAAAGTTTTACATTTCTGCAATGTTTTAGAATATACGTGCATATAGTTATTAATTTAATTTTACATACATATAATAGGTATTGTAAAACGTATATCTTTTACATTATACTGTAGACTTAATTTGTTTGATTGATACGCTGACACATTGTCGCTGTAGTTGTGTGTTCTATTGTTTATTTGGGTGTGAACTCCACACTCCCACGCGTGTCATCGTACCTTTATCATTTTTAAACGCAAAATAACAATGCTCGCACTCCAA
Organism: Aphis craccivora; assembly: GCA_009835225.1. Classification (NCBI taxonomy): domain Eukaryota; kingdom Metazoa; phylum Arthropoda; class Insecta; order Hemiptera; family Aphididae; genus Aphis; species Aphis craccivora. The sequence goes on along the minus strand of VUJU01003785.1, from coordinate 14,385 downwards.
AAATATCACAGCCGCTCAAGTACTCGGCGTAGTGTACCTCCAACACGAAATGTGTTTAAGCTATAACAATTTTAAATCATAACAACACTGTGAACACTGTCTATAAGGAAAATATTAAATCTACGAATAAAATTCAACTAAAGAAATCCTGTTGGGAAAAATTTACAATAACTGTTCTACCAATTTAATAAAGTATCTATTCTGAATTCATCTAAAATGTAAATTATCATATTATGATAAATATTAAATTATAGATGACTAGCTAGACTACTATATTATGCTCTATCTACCAACTACGCAGTTTACTCGCGGACAGTTAAAAACTATAATACTGCCAAGTGCCAATATTGAATTTATAATTATATATACACCTATACCGACATTAAATTGTTGTTATAACAAGTAATAAATGTATAAATAGCCAAATAGGTACCTATAGAGTACTTAGAAATAAATTTTAATTAATTTATTATACAAATTATAATTACCAATAGGTAGTATTTTATTCTACATTTAATATGTCGTGTTTTGTAGGAATACGTAAAAACCACAATGAACGAGATGCTCGGATGGTACGGATATGAAAAAATTAATTCCAGAGATTGTTCACTGCAAAGTATGAATTTAGTTAAGCTCAGAGAAAAATATAGAGGCCGCTCAAAAAGCACGGAACCAGAAACTTCGTCCGACGAATACAATAGTCCACAATCGCCAACAACGTCGAGTAATTTGATTTATTATATTATAGACAATTTATATAGTTCATAATAATTTTATATTAATATATTTGCACGATCTACTAATAACTATAAAAGTTACATTTTAATCTAATGCATTAAAAAAATTAACAAAAATAAAAACAAATTATAAAACGCATTTTGTATTTTAATTTTATATTATATGCCTGTTAAATAGAAAATAAAACTAATAAATACGCACCAAGACATTAAGCTGTTTGTTAAGCTGTACCTAGATATTTGTTATGCGATTGCAATGTTAAAAATACTTTCTGTGTAAGTTGTCTGTTGACATGTCACTGGTTCGTTAACTAGCTGAAGGTAGGTAGGTAATTATGTATTGTGTTATAGCTGTATATGTCTGTAGACTAAAAAAAAAATGAACGGTCAAGCTAGTTAATTAATTATGGAATTATTTTTAAAATTTTATTAAGTTAAAAATTAAATTAAAAGTGGGTGCGGAGAAACTCTATATTAAATTATTGAATGCTCACTATATCTGAATTGGGAAATAAAAGCAAGTGAAAAATGTATTTTGACTTTATAATATGTATAAAAGTTTTGTTTCAACATAGGCGTAAATATATAATAATAATTATGTAATATATAGCTCGGGCATGTAGATCAATCTTAATTCTACAATACAAATAATAATAAAATAATAAAATACTTAAACTTAACTTTTTAAACATTAAAATCCTAACAATGTATATTGATTATATGAAATATTTAGTTAAAACTAAACTTTATTTCTGAACATTAACAACAATAGTTCATTACTCTTCAATTTGGCTTCAGAGAAGATATCTTCGTAATATTGTTGTAGTCTAACCACTAATCAGTGAATAAACTTTTGAATGCTTTTTTACTATTTAACCATTTTAGTAGGTACTACAGTATGGTCGTATGGATAGAATTCAGGCATTTAGCTACAATAATCAATAAGCATATTGATTTTTATATGCTTGAATTTCTGATAGTTTCTGAAGATAAAAATTATTTTAAAAGTTTTCAATACATAATATAATATGATCCGTTCAACATCAGCTGAATGCTTGAATATATAGCCTGACAGCTATAGCTATATATATATATGATTCGTGCCACAGCAATAATGATTTCCAATATTAATTACTCAAAAACATTTTCAATACCTACCAGTTACCCAAATCCTTATATTTTTTTTAAATTGAATTTTTATTTAATTTTCGTTTCGTAGACCATAGTGTATACCAGGGGTTCCCAACCCGTGGTACGTGAAAGCTCATAGGTGGTACGCAAAGAAATTTTAACTTAAAGATTTAACAAAAAATCAATTTTTTTTTTACTTTCATAAATATCAAATAATAAAAAATGTTAAGAAATTAATGAATCATAGAAAAATAAAAATTAAAAAAAATTTGACTCCTATTTAGTTTTAGAATTGGTACGCGTATTGAATATTGATTGAAAAAGTGTCTGGTAGTACTCGATGATAAAAAGGTTGGGAATCCTTGGTGTATACACGCTCAAATTATAATGAGAAGTATTAATAGGTAATTAGGTACGATATTTGTAACATACCTACCTTAACAGTATGTCGTTTTAACTCAAAACTAATTTAAAAATACGAATTTATTGATAAAACTCAAACTCATTTAATTTGAGATTGGTTCTCAAATTGGCTTATGATGGTTATAATAACTATTGGTACCTAACTTATAAGCGACCTACATTAGTGCAATCATATAAAAAACTATGTGCGGTGGAGTCAGATGAACCAGATTTGAATTGATATATTTCATTATTATCACGTACAGACGAAGTAGAGTACAAGGGATTAGGGCTAGCTCGCACGATAATACATAATATTATACACTCGTATATTATGGGTATTATGAACACATAATATATGACATATATTTATACACATTATTACGGTGTACAACATCTGTACAACTGTATAAGTGTATACAACTAAAACGCCATCAGTGTTGTAGTAAAAGACTGTGAGTTATACGCAGTTGTATTTCGTGTAGTTATTTTCGGTCTGACAGAGAATGTCCCAAGTCAGCGCATAATATAAGTAAAATGTTAAAGTGACGTGCGCGAGACGACTCCGACCGAGAACTAGCGCGTATATTACAATATATTATATTATAGTAACACAGCCTTGCAGTGTTCGTATTATATTAAACACCGTGTGTGTATATACATATAATATACACTTTGGTACGATTTATATATACACATCCAATCGGCGACGGAGTCTAACACAAAGACCCAGCCGTGTAGTTGTCTCGTCGTAATACAATATCGTTCGGGCATAAAAAGCGCTCTCGGATGTCTCATATAATGAAAATAAGGGTCATCTCGTCTCATCTGGGCGCGAGCCGAGTGCGTACCTACTACTACAGTACGTCATATACTGCGCGTCCCGGGCGTGTGTATAATACACCTACCTATCCCACTTCTGATGCAACCTGTCATCCAGCCTCTACGACGGGGTAATAGGTAATCGTCACTTTCAGTTATACATAAACGAATCTATGTATCCATACATATTATATGTTTCTGGGTTAGTTACAAATTTCGGATAAAATGATACAGGTTTAAATATATGTAGTGTTTTGTCTTTGTGTATACCAATTAATAGTCCACTACGCCTACTATGATAATATATATCACCGTTCATCACAACTTTAAAATCCCGAATGTTTTCGAGATATTTCTTATAGTATATATTATAAGCCCGTGTAAATAATAAAAAGAGGTACCTAATTTTAACTATTCTTATAGAAAAGCTTATATTAACTAAATAGTGAGAATATAAGAATCGATGTCTGGTTCAAAATCAAAATGACTAAAATGACTGTCCAGTCACAACTGGGACCATCCGTTATAATATATTTACAGTGTTAATTATTGTGACCTGATACATTGTAACAGCTCATTGCTATTCGTATTGCTTATTAAAATTTTTTCAGCTTGAAAATCAACAAATTCCAAGTTTTATTATAATATATTAATTCGATTGTTTATAATAGACTCACCAGTACAGCAAATGACATGCGGATGGTGTGACAAAACGCTAATAGCCAAAGCGTTTACATTCCGCACGGCAGACTCAGACAACGAAAAAGTGTTTTGTTCCGAACAATGTTTCTCACACTACCGAAGGGCAAATTTCAAACGAAATAAAACATGCGACTGGTGTAGACATCTGAGACACACAGTTAACTGTGTTGATTTCCAAGACGGCGATCATCAGCTACAATTCTGCAGGTGACAAACGTAAAGAGTTTTTAATTTGATTATATTTCAGACACACCGCGTAATCGTAAAATAATTGCAATCTCTGTATTCGTCTTCACAGCGATAAATGTCTGAACCAGTATAAGATGAACATTTTCTGCAAAGAAACTCAAGCCCAGCTAGAGTTACACCCTCACCTACAAAACACGTTGCTGCCAGAAAACCTTTGTAAAACCCTGGAGCCGAACTTGCCGCTCATTACACCCGATCTATGGCTACGGGATTGTCATTCACCGCCACTTCCAGACCGGTCACCATCTCCTCAAAGGCCTCATTCCCCTCCACTGCCTGGACCGGCAGTTCCTCAACTACGCATATCCAGTAAACTGTTTGACCGTCAAACCCGAAAACGCAAAAGAACCACAGTCGAAGATACTGTACCACCTGTATACCCCAAATTTCCACCACATGCGCCAGTTTACTGTACACCACCGATATGTAAGTCACCAGCATTCACACAGTCTCAGTCAACAAGTAGCAGTATACCAACAAATGCTGATCCAACTCCTTCGCCACTTTACCCATTGAACTTGCCACCATCGCTATTACCACCACCTATGATATTAGTACCATATCCTATTATGTTACCAATACCAATACCTATTCCTATACCTATACCTTTACCATTTTTACAAAAAGAATGTGATAAAAGCAGTAATACGGAAAAAAATGAAAAAAAATGATAATTATATACAATCACGATAAACAAATTATTTTAAATAATATTATAAATATTATTATCATTATCATTATAAATACTTAACAAACAAAATTTGATTATATAAAAAAAAAAAAAAATAAATAGTTTTACTATAATAATGCAACCAAAAGTATTTCATGTCTTGTATGTAAACAGATTTAATTTAGAACCAGAAAAAATGTTATAATCTAATAATTATAAGTTAATCAATGTATAGGATAATATAAGACTATTTTATAAGCTGTTTATGTCAGAATAAATATTTTCTTCTTGTGGTTTATCATCATCTTCAGCACTGCTCTTATCTTTATTGGCGTCAGGTACCCATAACCCAGAATCTACACAGCGCTTCATATAATAAGTTGCATCTTCTTGGTTCATGTTTTTAATTGTATCTTGCAATAACTGAATATCTTGCGATTCAAAACATTTTTTCAACTCCTAAAATAAATATTATACATAAATTAATTATTAATAGATTGATTACTAATAGGCTTCTTACATCTGGAAGACTCTCAAAAACTTCTACTGGATCAAGACCACCTGGTCCTAATCTTGCTTTTCGTTCTTCTTCTTCAATTTCAGCTTGAGCTATACGCAGTTTTTCCTCAGCCCTTTTTCGGATGCGATCTTTAAACATATTAAGCTCTTCTTCAAAAGAATCTTTGTACTGTTTCTCAGCTAATTGTATTCTAAAAAAAATTTTAATTGACTAGATTATGAATCAATACCAAAAATCAATATTAATTTTGTAATTTAACATCTATTTATTGAATAATAGTGTGAATTTTTTAATTAACTATCGTAGCAAGATAAGTGAAAACTCAAATATAAAATCTATGAAATCATAAATAAAATTAATACAAAATGTTATATTACAATATATTTAATAATACAATTAAAAAGCTTCTAAAAAATGTTAAAAATAAATTTAACAATATTGTATATAATAAATACCTTGAAAAAAATGAAGGTACACATGCTCTTGGATCAATATTAAGTTGTCTAGATAATTCCAAAATATATTGCATACAAATTGTTTGATGTGCTACATGTTCCATTAGATCTGATTTCTAAAAAAGAAAAGTGTTACTATGAATTTATAATGTTAATAATGATTTTCAAAGACAACTTACGCCTTCCATTTGTAAATCAATACACCAAATAACCAAATAATTTGCAGTATCTTCACAAACAAGTTGAGGATTTTTTTGTAAATATTCCTGACTGTCTTTGTATTTTCTGAACATACCAAATACCTTTAATTTACTTTTATTTTCATTAATAAATGTTTCTAATCGCTTAGCTTTATCTTCTTCAGTCAGGTTTTCTTCAGTTGGTGGAGGCTTGGGAGTATTCACAATCGTCTTTGTAAAACCTGGTTTACTAATAGTATCAACATTCCATGGCATTACCTAATTAAAATCATATATATTAGTAAAAAATGCTCTCATTTAGAATATTACAGACTTAAGGTTATTTTATGAGCTATTGGTTTAAAGTACAATTAGTGTTGAGATGGCTTTTTGAATTTTTGATTATGAAACCTATTCAGCTATTAGACATAATATATTTAATATTTATATTGTCTTCATTTAATTTTAATATTATTAAAGAAGTATTTCAACAAGGTATTAATTAATAGGTATTAATAATATGACAAAATAGCCGTACTGATCTCTTGTGGGCCGGAGTATTATGCTCATAATATTCTTAAAACATAGGCTCAGGTTTATATAAATATATAAAAATAAAAACAAAATATTGAACTAAGACAAAACCAGAACATTTGCCTCATTGGGAGTCATGAACATATATTTTAAATAACAATTAAAAAAAAAAAAAATTGTTTAGCATAAAAAATATATAAACAGTATACACGGTAATAACAATGTACATTTATTATTTACATTACTATACAGACTCAAACATTAAGCAAAGTGAATTAAAATTTAAACAAATCCACATGTTTTAAGAGGACACATTACCTACAAGTGTTGTCTCAGTCTTACAAATGTACAACATAATGAAAATTGTTTCATGCAGAGAAGGACCACACAGCCTGTAATTCAAGTTAAGCAATCAAATGTTTCCATTAGAAAGAGAAGATTTTGAACTGTGCGGCATTGTTTATATTTTTTGATATCAGAACCACAAAAAAAGTTATTCAAGTAAGAATAACACAAAAATAATGAATTTAGAAATTATAAGAAATTTATTCGTATTAGTGATGAAACAATGTTTCACAGCCAAGGATGGCTTATTATAAGAATACTAGGAGCAACTGCTCCTGTCCTGAAAATGGGAAAAAAAATGTTTTTAGTCGATCAGGTTTAATCATAATTTAAAACAGAAGATTGATCATTAAAGTTAAAAATAAATGCATATTCATCATAAATTATAAAAGTTAATGAAAAATTTGACAAAAGATGAACCCAAATATATTACATTGTTTCTAGTAAATTTAGTTGGTGAGTGAGTTGTTTTGAAACTTGCTCCTTGAGTTTTGAAGACAAATCGCCACTATTTACAAAATTTACCAATGTTTTCCTTTTTATAGTATGGAAATTAGGTTGTTTAATTTGGACTACAGCCTTAGTTGTTATTGCCGGTGTAAAACGGTTTTTACTATGTTGTATTTTTGTAAGACAAACACAATACTTGCGGATAAAGTGTACTCATAAATGAAGAAAGGTTAAAATCAAATGAGTCTACTGTCTTAGAAATATACAGAATACAGATATATTATTTTGACATAATATTAACACATTCATTATGGTGCTATTAACTTTAACCTTGTAAATTGTAATATTATATTTTAAAGTGTATAAAATTTGCAAAATTATTGGTAACAAATTCAATACCCATCAAAAAAAGAGATACTCTTCCTACAATACTAATGCTAAAAATTCAAAAAATATATTAAACAGTTGATACAAGTTATTATTCTAGGCTAAATTTAAGAAATATCATGGAGCCTAAAACACGGTGAAATTAAATGTAGGTACCAGTAACTAAGCTTCTAGCATAAATACCACTTCTTTTCATCATTGGGTGGTCAATTGTTGATCAATCAATAATTCAACAATAAATAATAATAAGTAATAACAAATTTCAACTGATTTCAACCTTATCAAGTGTAACAATAAAATAATTTTAGGCAAAATAATGTAGAATATATCATCATCTGAATCTTATGAAATACCTAGTATAGTTATAGCCTTATAGCTAGATATATTAGAGTTAAAAGCCCCATATTTAAGCCAAAATATATAGGTATATATATATATGTAAATAAATGTAAAATATATTAGTAGTTATTTGTTATTTATCAATACCTTTTCTTTAACTTTGAACTCTTCTTCTCTTTTTTTTAATTCTTCTTCTTCAACACTTAAAGCACTTAATGCTTCCTCGAGTTCTTTTTTATTTTTTCCTTCTTGTTCAGCTGACAAAAGCTGGTTTTTAGTTTCTTCATACTTTTCTTTAAAACTAAAACAATATTTTTTACAATTAACTATTATACACTATTAAATCAATGAAATATTATACGTTTTTTTCTTGATTTCCAATTCTTGTTGTTCACGTTTTATTTCCTCCATACGTTCAATACGAGCCTGATGCCTCCAACGAAATAAGGACGGTGTATCAATGTTAGGATGGGTTTCATCTTCATCGTCGGACACCTATAATGTAAGAACATTACACATAAGAACTATCCAAACATATAAAAATAGGATAAACTTACTTCAATATTCTTCCACTTGCTATAATCAACCATTATAGTTAGATTTTTTTTACTATTAACTGTATCAAACTATCAAAGAACAAACTGAATAGATTATTTTGTAATATGCTGTACTGTTTTAATCATTGAACACACTTCACTAGCGAGAATAGAAAATAGTATAACTAAATACTATAAACAGTATTAACTGCGCAAAGGGTACGTCAAGCACTGCACGATGCACAATATTATTCTGATTAGCGATTTCTGGAACATTCGTCGTTATCCATATCAACATCATGGATGAAAAAACGTAAATTTCCATAATACTACCACGGTAAGTTCATTCACACATTATCATTAAAAAAAAAATTTTAAAAATAACATAAAGAATAAAGATAATAATCTTAAAACTGTTATTCTGTAATCTGTTGCCTGTTAAATATATATAAAATATATATATATATATATATATTAAATATTAATATTAATATTAATATAATATATTATATTATTATTTTATATATTTTATTATATTTTTTTATTATTATTTATGTTTTATATTATATTATATTTTATTTTACTCTATGTATATTAATATACTATTTATATTACATAATGATACTCGAGCATCCACTACTGGACCGCTATTGGCGCTATTCAATCTCAATTCTCGAATCTCAGCCTCTCAGGTCTCTTCAGACTCTCACCACTCCTATATACCAGAGTCCTAGACGTCGGCAGTAACACAGAAAACAGAATATCCCTGACAGAATAGTAGAATATAGTAAATTAATATAAAATCACAGATAAAACAATAAGTATTATATTCATAGTTACATTTTTAGAAAATTTTGTATGAGCGGCTTTCAACGACTCTACTAGACCGCTAGGAGGTACATACATCGAATGTTTTAAAGATAGGAATACAAAATTATAAAATAAAATTGCATTGGAATATAGGTAATATAGGTACCTACTACCTACACTCGTATAATAGTTCACTCGTAATCATAAACAATTTATTTATTTTGTCACCTCAAATGCTGTATTTAGGTTTTTACTTTTTTAGAGGATAATACTAGGAAGTAGGAACTAGGAAGACAATACCTATGGTCGACAGGTCAGTAAAAATTCCAGCTTAAGCACCTATCGTCTGTGTAATAGATTTCAACCATTTCAGGGTCCTAGTCCCTGTGAAATACAACAGTATAGAAAACTGCTAAGTAGACAACAACTAATAAGTAAAATAACTTTACAATAGAATAATATTTAGAAGCATCACTGATGGTTCTATTGTTGAACAGCCGTTATTGTTCCTACTTCATGTATTATGATGTAATATGCTTACACCTTACAGCACAGAATAGATTAAATTTATTCCATTCTGTGCTTACACGTCAAATCGCTACAGTTGATATCTGATACGTTGCCTACCTATCTTGTTCTTAAAATATACCATGCATTTCATGCGTGTTATTTATAAATTAGGTACCTATGTTCAAAATCGTATGTATTATAATGATATACCTATCATTATTAATTTAAAATAATCATTTTTTTTATAATTTTTCGGTTACAATATATTTTTATTATTTGTTTCATTAATTTATTATTTATTGTACATTTTAGTTTTTATACGTACTTGCTCATTTCTCATTAATATCTATTTGAAATTTTAACCAGTACCTACCTTATACCTATGTATACATCAAATTTATTTATTGGATGTCTTGTGCTGCACTGTTGTCTGCTGTAGTACCTACCATTTATATCATTATATTATAATTATTCTATTAATTAAGTACCTGATTTTAACAATAATTTTTAAATGGGATTAAATCTAAAATCTAAGCAACAAAAAATTTCAATAAATGCTTATGTACCATGGGCGTCTCCAAGGGGGGGCAAGACGGAGCACTTGCCCCCCCCTGGAAATTGAAATAATGTTTTTTCCACAGCAATTGGTAAAATTCCTAATGAGAAATAAGCTTCTAAAAATAGGTCTACCTATGTATTTAGATAAAAAAAAATTTGCCCCTCCCCCTAGAAAAATGTCAGGGGACGCCCATGTTATGTACCTACCTACATATAAAGCACAAGTTATAAAAATAAATGCAATCTAATAATATGAAGCCATGAAGGTAATACGTAGGTTTATATAATAAGGCAAATTATCTAGAAGCTTTATTTTCATTTAAAAATTATAAAATATAGAGGTGGGTCCGGATATATATCATTGAGAGGCGCAAAATTGTCTTAGGTTTTGCCAAAACCTAACCATGGTTTATATCTATGTTTAGCGAAACTATAAACTATAATATAATAGAGTTTTCCACCACACCGCACTATTGCGCCAAGGTGGAACTGGTACAATTCACTGATAATCGGGCTGGTGCAAGTGTAGATGAAACATAAAATCTATACTTATTACTGATATATAATGATAATAAAATATTTAATGGGTATTGTAGTACTTATCATTGCACTGAGTGCAAAAAACTGGCGTAGTACATTAAGGTAAACATAAAAAAGTGAAAGTCCACTCAGTGCACATTAATCTTGCAGATGGAACATAAAAATACGCACTGGTGCAGTCAGTGCAGTGTGGTGGAAAACGCTATAAGATATTTTTCTCAAATAAAAGTGTTTTTGTCGACGACAATCGATATGGTACATTGGTATAGTTGGTACCTACCAATCATGTAGATAGCTAAATAACTATAACATGGTTATTGATTTTTATGATTTTATAGTACCTATAGAATTATTGATTAAAACAATATATTTCGAAAATTGTTGATCATTGACGAGGGATGAGGATTGTATTAAATAATTGAAATGATTTAATAATGTCTGAAACCCTAAAAATACAAAAAAATACATAAAATTGCATGACAATTCATAAAATTCTAGGATGATTTTGAAAAATCCAATAATTTTAATCAAAACTTTACCACGTTGTCATTTAGTCAATTTTAATTTTAGAGGTGTGGTAAAAAGGATCAAACTGATTCAAAAAATCTCTTTTTTATTAGGCCTGAGCTCCCTCATTAAACTTTTTCAGACAGACCCATCATATAGGATACAATATTTTAAATTCACACGATTTGCCTATGAGGTCTACTATAGTTTTATCACTTTTATTGGTACCTACTACCTACATAGTCTACACAGAAAATTATTCGTTCTTGCAATTGGTATGGTCGATTTTCCATCTGTTCTGTCAAATTAACATATATCTTAATAATATAAATATATAATAGATAACAGTTTGTTTAACATGGACAGAACTGTTAACAATTACTGCAATTTATGGAATATTTATTTTTGCGCTGCGTTTGAGTCATATTTTGTGCTTATGCGAACTACAGTCACTTTCTCCCCTTTATTTTATTTTTATGAATTTGCACATTTTTACTTTTATTTTTTGATAATGTATTTGTAAGATAGTATATTTTGTTATTCATTTATTGAGCAGTTTTATACATTGTTAAAAAATATTAATTTTGTAGCTTTATTAACGATTTATTTTTAAAAACTTCATCATTTGAATTATCTCTTTGACTTAGCGTATAGACTCGTATTTATGAAGCTTTGATTAATAAGTAGCGTAATGAAGAAAATATTTTTTTAACTCTTAAATACTATTCTACACGAATACACGATTAATGAAACAATTTTTAATTTTTCTCGATTTACAAAAGATGTAAAATTTAAACTTTGTACGTGATTAATGGCTATAATCGGTTTGATAACTTTATTTAAATAATAAATCTATACATCAAAGATACACACAATTTTTGTAAATTTAAATCTAGCTATGTAATCAACTATAATTTCAGTTTTATCTAAGGTATCATTTCTTAAAATGTTTAAGTGTCGTGACCCCCAAAATAGGTACCTATATAGTAGTATAGAAAATGGTCAATTATTTTACTATATATTATAATACACATATGTATAATATTTTATGTAAAAGTTTTAAGTTACCTACCGCAAATAATGTTTCTAAATTATAGCAAATTAATTATAACATAGTTATTTGTTATTAAATACATAATTTTGTTTAAATTCGAACTTGACATATCTATAAAAAATAATTTAATTTATACATTTTAAGATATTATGATTTTAGTATGAACTACTTATAAGGAATCTTGAATTAAATTTTCAAAAATGTTGACCCCGAGAATAATCATATCTGTATAAATAGCTCAGCAAAAATAAACATTTTTGAAAATTATATCACGCAATAAAAATAATTATACAAAAATTTGGTGAAAATTTCGAGTATTTATGGAATACCTACAGTAATTTGTTTTCGAATTATGCCAAAAGATAAAATTGATTTTGTCAAAAATTGGATTTGCTTTTCCGTTTTTCTTTTTACCTATTTATTTATTTGTTTATTTTGTTTTTTCCCGATTATAAAAAAAGAATATTGGGAGTTTTTAAATATGACTTATTTTAAGTCAGTGGCGTATTTGAGATAATTTTTCAGGGGGGAGGGGGCAAAACAAAAAAATCTCTCAATGTTACAATACAAGAAAATTTGAATGCAATGTTGTATTAGTTGTTAGACACTGGTTCAAACTTGTATACAGTTATAAACTTATAAACCTAAAAATAATATAGCATAATATATAGCCCCTTGTTTGCTGCCACAAAAAAATGAAATACCTATTGACCTTATAATATAATTATTTTTTTACTAAAATATTATTTTTAGGTTTATACCTACATTTATAAATTTTAACCAGTGTCTAACAACTAATACAGTATTGCATTCGAATTTCCTTATATTGTAACTGTGAGAGATTTTTGAATATTTTCTTATAATATATTTTTCGGAATAAATACGTTTCGTACAAAATATTTTCTGCCTTTTTATCTTCGATAACAATATTTTTCAGCTAAAATACGGTTCTGACTTTATATTTTTTGTCTCAAATGTGATTCTGAAATAATACTTTTCTCAAAATATATTTTTCGGCTAAAATATTGTTCTGACAAAATATTTTCGGACATTTTACGCGCTTTACATATCAATAACCTCATCTACTTGAACGTCCCTGTGTTTATGTATTTAGCAAAGCCAATCTGCAATCCAATCAAGCGATCTTGCCCCATATTCGACCGTTACCAAATTTGTTACCTAAGTTGAAAAAGTGAATCAAACGCAAATAATAACAAAATAATAAAATTACCAGTGATATGTGGTCATATTAAACGCATAACATAACTTTGTTATACTATAAATAATCTTAGTAAACTGTAATAATGTAATCTAGTCCTAGTCATAATACACAATACCTATAAAAAGTAATAATAATAATATTGCCCCTATTGCCCCCCTCAAATACGTCACTGTCTCAAGTAAAAATTAGATTCAACTTTCTATCTAAAACCTTAAACCATCCTCAAAATTGAAAATGGAAATTATTTTATAGACTATTAATTGTATTTTGTAGTTTGTACAAACACAAAACAACTATTTTAAAATCAATACCTTGAACCTTCATCGGTCAAATTAAAATCTTAAATTTAAATGTTATTTAAAAAAAAAAAGCGGGCAAGTGGGTACCGCTCTGCTGTACATTAGGTGCCGTGTGGATCACTATATATTGTAGGACGGTTAAATTTGAATCCAATGATAATTATCATTGTATACGAAAAACGATTCTGAACGAAGATGATTTGTTAGCCTAGGATATAATTTTCAGTGGTTGGTAAAAAAGGTGGTTTATGTTTTAATGGCCTGAATACGTCAAAATTTAAGTTATTTTATAATTATTGTAAGCTAAACTTATGAAAAACCTTGTATTAAATTTTCAACTCTTAGATACTTATACAAAAATATTTTTATGAATTATACCTACAAAATAAATTGCAAATATTCATGATTTTGACGAATTTTTGTCAAT